>CAKOAT010194155.1:40354-72060 GCA_932364175.1 Eruca vesicaria subsp. sativa | reverse complement strand
AAAGCTCGAGAATCGTTTTATAAAACTCGAGAATCATTTTATAAAACTCGAGAATCGTTTTATAAAACTCGAGAAACCGTTTTATAAATCTCGAGAATCGTTTTATAAAACTCGAGAATCATTTTATAAAACCCGAGAATCGTTTTATAAAACTCAAGAATCGTTTTATAAGACTCGAGAAATCGCTTCATAAAACTCGAGAAACCGTTTTATAAAACTCGAGAATCGTTTTATAAAACTCGAAGATCGTTTTTATAAAACTCGAGAAATCGTTTTATAGAGCTCGAGAATCGTTTTATAAAACTCGAGAAATCGTTTTATAAAGCTCGAGAATCGTTTTATAAAACTCGAGAATCATTTTATAAGACTCGAGAATCGTTTTATAAAACTCGAGAATCGTTTTATAAAACTCGAGAATCGTTTTATAAAACTCGAGAATCGTTTTTAAAACCCGAGAATCGTTTTATAAAACTCGAGAATCGTTTTATAAAACTCGAGAACCGTTTTATAAAACTCGAAGATCATTTTTATAAAACTCAAAATTCGTTTTATGAAATCCGAAGATCGTTTTATAAAACTCGAGAATCGTTTTACAAAACCGTAAAAAGCCGTAAAACGCGAACTAGTCGCAACTAGTTCGCCCGTCGGCGATCTAAGCCAGACCCGGCTTAGATCGCCGATGGGCGATCTAAGAAACACTCTCTAGATCGCCCATCGGCGATCTAAGCCGGGCCTGGCTTAGATCGCCGATGGGCGATCTAAGGGTCACTCTTTAGATCGCCCATCGGCGATCTAAGAAACACTCTCTAGATCGCCCATGGGCGATCTAAGGGTCACTCTTTAGATCGCCGATGGGCGATCTAAGAAACACTCTCTAGATCGCCCATCGGCGATCTAAGCCGGGCCCGGCTTAGATCGCCGATGGGCGATCTAAGGGTCACTCTTTAGATCGCCCATCGGCGTACTAAGCCAGGCCCGGCTTAGTACGCCGATGGGCGAACTAAAAAACTTCCTGGACACTCCGCGTCTCGATTTCCCGCATTCCCGATTCGAAACTTACGTCAAGGTCGTGTTCTGAACCACGGCCGAAATATCTCTCGTTCCATCTCGATCCGATTTACCGTTCGAGTTTTACGATCAAAACCGTAAAATTTCGTTTTCTCGGAAAGAACTCGAGGAAATCGTATAAAACGGCAACGGTTAAAGGAAACACCAAACATTGCCTAAACTTTACGATTTATTCGAGATTTCTCGACGAAATCATAAAAAACGCGCTTTTAATAAAAACGCCGAGTAAGTCATAAAAAACATGTTTTTAATAAAAAGTCGAGTAAATCGTAAAACTTTGCGATTAACTCGAGAAATTTATTAAAACGACGTCAGATCAGGAAACGATCCCGTAAAAAGTCGGAAAACGGTTTTTATCGCAAAACGGCCCGGAAGGACCTAAAACGCAATAAAAACCCATCTTGCGATTTTTACGGAATCTAACCCGCGGATTTGATAACGTTTTGACGGTTTACTCGCAGAAAGCAAATAAAAGTCAAGTTTGAACATAAAAGGAAGGTTTGAAGAGAAATAGAAGATTTCCGCAGAAGAAAAGGAAGGATCGAGAAGAATGGAAAATTCCCGATTTAAGTCAAATCTGAGCGAAATGGAAAGATCGGATAGCCAAGACGAGGAGTATATAAAGAGGAGGTCTAGGGCAGAAGCACAGACACGAAATTCAGAGCTCTCACCACCAAAACTAGCATTTAGGAATATTTCCGTTTTTCTTTTAGCGAGCTGCGTCTCAATTAGGGTTTTCTAGTTCTTACGCTTTCGGCAATTCTTTTTGTACCACTTCAACACAGATTCGGAATAAGAACCTCTTTGCTCTCTATTTTTGTTTATTCTCATTTAAATTATAAGTATTTTCGTCATCTTATTTTCGTTGTGCGGTTCTCGCAGATAGCCGGTTCCTCTGGAAACTTAGGGTTTTCTCGAAGTTTCCTTTTTTACGATTTATTTGACAGTAGGGTGAAATCGACTCCCACACCCACCCACCCAAGACAGTAAGCTAGAGGAGATGCTAGAAAAAGTTCTGTAGAGTCAGCAGAAACTTCAGATAGACTTCAATGGAAAGATCGATTCTGTCTACACCAACCTCAACACCAAGCTTGATGGTTTAAACACTCATGTGAAGAAGTTGGAGACTCAAGTGGTTCAGACAGGAGAAGCACTAAAGAAGCAAGAAATTTTAGCAGGGGGAATGGGAGAGTTTGCTACTCTTCATGATTTGCATGCTATCTTTGATAATGACTTTTGGCAGAAGCTGACAGATTCTGAAGATGACGATGAGACAGACCTCGAACTCGAGATCGAATACTATCGATCGATAGGCATACCTGAGTATCGATCAATACCTTCCAAAGCACAGCGATCGATCGACTTTGCCGAATGTCGATCGATGGACTTAGCCGAGGCCTCCTACGAGTGCAGTGTCGTCAAGATTTTGTCACACAAAGCCTTCGCAGCACAACACCCACATCCGCCCGTCCCTATCCGAACCGATTCTTCTAACATCGATCGACATGATCACTATCCCATCGATCAACATGAAGATCACAATATCGACCGATCCACTTCCGTCCTTGTCGATTGATACACAGTGCCCCAACGTCGACTGCAACTTCCAAAGATATATGTTGCACGACTTGATGCACTCCGGGAGCAGTCTAGAACTACCCTTCCCACCACCCTCATGAAGAGACCCACGAACATCTTTGAACCCATGGAAACAGAAAAGGAAAATCATGGAAGAGTTCTCAGAAAAAGGAAAGAGAAGATCCCCAAGCCTTATAAAAGGGAAGCTAATGAGAAGGGGTTGTCAAGTTTCAGAAAGAGAGTTCTGAGAATACCTAAAGAGAAACCCTTTGAAGAAGCCTAATTTTCACACAGATTGTGGATGTTTTTCAGAGAGACCAGAGAGACAGAAGAAGACATCAAGAGAATGTTTCACCAAGTCAGAGACAGTCTAAAGAAGAAGATCACACTGGAGAAGAAGAGTGATCCAGGGAAGTTCACAATACCATGTTCTATAAGAGGTATTGAATTCCCTCGTGCCCTCTGCGACACAGGTTCTGGAGTTAGCATCCTACCCAAGATCATGGCAGACCATCTAGGTCTGATGATAGAGCCTACTGAAGAATCTTTCTTCTTCGTGGATTGTTCTCAGCAGCACTCTGAAGGCATTGTTCGAAACCTTGCGGTACAGATTGGAGATGCCCTAATTCCTACAGACTTCCACGTCCTGGAGAACAAGCTAAACTTCAAGACATCTCTACTACTTGGAAGGGCCTTTTTAGCAACTGTTGGAGCTGTTTGTGACCTCCAATCCAACAAGCTCTGCCTAACCCTCATTAACCCTACCATCCACTACAATCCTGTTCCAATCATCAAGTTTCCAAGGACAAAGAACCCAACACTCGTAGCAACTTGTTTCTGTGCCCACGAGTATGATTCCATGGCCGAGTACGAGACATAACCAGACGTATCGACCGACGGAAACCTTCTTCCATCGACCGATACCAGTCAACCAGCATCGTCCGATAGACACACATGGTCATCGATCGACAGGCTTTTCCAAGCGATCGAAGAAGAGTTTCCAGACGGCGATTTTAGCGCAAACGATTGGGAAAACGATCATTACATCCTAGAAATGGCTAGTATTACCACTCAGGAGGAGTATGATGAGGATTATAAGAGGAACGAGCCACAGAGTACAAATTTCTTTGGGAAGATGAAGAAAGACCTCCTCTCCCATCCTTCATCTTCAGAGCATCGATCGACAGACACCACCCTCCATCGACCGATATGCCCCAACCCAGATCGCACAAACGACGTTTCGAATCAACGAGCGACAACCCCTACTGTGCACCAGTCTACATCCCACATGAGCCACAAGTTGGAGATTACTCGATTGGGAGTTGGGCAAGAAATTACAATGAAAGTTTCGCAGTGAAAACATCACAACTGATGCATACGACCGAGCCAGAAGCAAACGTATTGACCGACACCGAGCAACACCCATCGATCGACACATCTCTTAAACTATCGACCGATTCCCATGCCACTCCATCGACCGATTCTACCACTGCAACATCCAAGGTACAACCACATAATTTCGATTTTACCTTACTAATTCCAGATGAATTTGGTATTTTCAGGGACCCAGACGGCCATGCACGGGCAATGGATGGAAGTGTCCTTCCAATCTCAAAAAAGACATTTCAGACATTCTTCAGATGACCAATTATATCCAGAATTTCAACACCCATCGATCGATATGTGGAAAATCACATCGACCGATATACATTGAGAACTTGGAAAACGAGCCTTCAGATCTGGGATTCGTCAGTTCTCATGGGAAAAGAAAGACGAATATGGTGTCTACAGAGATGAGAATGGTTTTGCAAGAAGCGTAGCTGGAGACATCATCCATTTTTCCAAAGAAAACATTGGGAAGCTACTGAATAGAGCCTCAATGTTTGAGCGCCCTTGTTTTTGTTTACTAGAGCACGCTGAACAGTTTGCTAGAGGAGTTCCAGTTTGCAAGCTCTACACACAAGCAGAGGTCACGTCCATGATCAATGGAAGAGTTGGTGAACATAACTGGGAGATGGCATCACTGATGTCTGAACATGAGAAAGCCATAGCATCACTTTAAGGAGAACTACAATGGAATAAGTATGGCAATGACTTAGCTCGCAGAGAGAGGAAAACCCTGAAAGAAGAAATACATGCACTTCGTGAAGAACTTGAATCACAGAAGCTGAAATCGATCGATACAGCCACAATAGCATCGATCGATATCACCATAGACAAGCCAATCGAGTGTCCCCTACAAGAGCTATCGATCGATTAACCTCCGTTGCCATCGACCGATACTAACACATCAGACTTCTGTACCAGAGAAGAACTTGAGGAAATCACAAGGGAGATCTACAGATCTATTGAAGCCTGTGGAGACGAAGCATATAGATTACTCGACAAGATGTGGTTCCCGTTACAAAGTGACGTTCAACGATTGGAATGCACAGCAGAAGGAATTCAGAGGGAGATCGAAAGCATTCAGAGAGAGCTCGCCAACCGACCTGCACCATCCGCATCGATCGACGTGCCCCTGAATCCATCGACCAATGGACATCCATCCACATCGATCGACAAAACTACACTGAGATTGGTCGATACTATCCCTTCCCATGTGCAAAATATCCAAAACCTCGACACAATGCATATGAGTATTGATCTAGAACACACCTACAGGAAGATTGGACACCATGAGTTCAGCTTAGCAAGCACTGAGGAGTGGGTACAGAGAATCCACTATGATGTCCAAGGGTTGAAAGCTAGTATGACCAGAAGCGAGAAAGCCACAAGAAGCTTCTTAACTTCTTGGTTTGAAGAATCACAAGACAAGGAGGATACTTGTTTCCCAACAAGTACCTGCAATTCACATCACTAGCCACCATACCTCCATAGTCAAGCTAAATGACATTAAACTAAGCGCTGAGTGGGAGGAAACCCACTATTAGGT
This sequence comes from Eruca vesicaria subsp. sativa, assembly GCA_932364175.1. Classification (NCBI taxonomy): domain Eukaryota; kingdom Viridiplantae; phylum Streptophyta; class Magnoliopsida; order Brassicales; family Brassicaceae; genus Eruca; species Eruca vesicaria. The sequence continues at coordinate 66,482 of CAKOAT010194155.1, read as the reverse complement.
ATTTTCTTTCTCAGTTTTATTTTATTTTTACTTATTACTTTCGTTTTATTTTATTTCAAATGATACACGATGACTACCTCTATCGACCAATGTGTTCCTGTCGACATCGATCGATACAAACCAATCCATGACTATCGATGAAAGTGACTCACCATCGATCGATACGAACATCGGTTAGGTATATCGTTCACAATTTTCGATATCAGTTATATTTTCTTTATTAATGCACTAACTCTGACTGGTTATACACTGAGGACAGTGTGTGATTTAAGTCTGGGGGAGTGGAGATTACTGATGCTACTTTACCTTTTTGATCTTATTAAATGTTTTCAAAACTTGGTTTTATTGAGTCAAGAAAGGGACAAAAAGATTTCAAATTTTTTGCTAACCACTCTTTAGCACCATTCTTATAATTTTTGATTTCAGAAAGTACTATAGATGCTAAAGTGGATCACCGGTCACCTATGACAACACTTTTCATGATTGTTTGGAAGAACCAAAGCTGATTTCCAACCTAATCTGACACCTATTGCTTGTCTTGGGGCTTGGTATACAAGGGATCGGAATCCTCCTGCAAGTATGGAAGGTAAAAGTCTTGATAGTTTTGGTTTCTTTCTCTCCTCCCTTTGGCATCCAAAAAAATATATAAAAGATTGAGATAATTTCACGAGAGGCAGAGGGAGAGGTACATTACCCACGACCCCACTATTCTAATTCAAAGGAATGATCACACATTGTGGAAGCGAGGGAGAGGTACATTACCCATTACCTCACTATTCTCCTACACTTTGTCAGAAAAGAGTAAAAAGAGTAGAAAGATCAATAAGATGAACACCTGTTGTTCATTGGGATTGATACAAAAGAAAAAGAAAGTTTGGGATTCAGAGAAGGGGGATATAGGGAGAAAAGAAACCATAATGAGAATGTCTGAAACTTGCTTGAGTTGAATCCAAGTGTTCCTATATCGATACTCCCAAGGTAAAGCCTTCACTTTTATTTTATGTATAAATGAAATCAGTAGAGGGGATAGACAGACATGATTGCTAAGTTGATTGGCTAGATGAATTTGGTTGCTAAGCTAGGATATGGTATAATGTACTTCTATGGTTAATAATATGAGATGTGGCTTGCAACAAAGTAGAGGTTATGATTTTAAGTTAAGATTTGATTGAGTCCCTGCTATTTTTAAACTTCTTTCAAAGACTAACTATTGTGTTTTCTTGAAGACAAGCAAAAGGTTAAGTCTGGGGGAGTTGATATACCATGGTTTTGACCTGCTTTTGACCATGGTATTTATATGATTCTATAATATATATATATATATATATATATATATATATATATATATATATATATTTTGGAGTCTATTAGGTATGTTTTCAGGTTCAGGAGCATCTTAGAGTAAAGTGATGATTTAGGTGCCGTTGTGGAGCTTAAAGGAGAGTTTTCCCGAGATGACTATAAAGATCAGACAACAAGGTCGATATCCAGAGATACATGTCGATCGATACACATCTTGTGTAATCGATCGACGACGCTTCCGTAGAAGATGACTAAGGATGCTCCATCGATCGATGTACACCATGTACCATCGATCGATATGAAGCGTGAAGAACAAGTTTGACTTGGCCGACTTGAAGCCCAAGTTCTCTCAATATTACAAGATTGCCCCTGATGAGTGTTTAACCTAATGGAACTCATATTTATAGTTATGCCTATGTGTTATGGCTAGACATGCTTTTTATGCTTTTACATGCTTTTGTGCTTTACATACTTTTTATGTTCTTTGATTTGTAAAAGTATTCTTTTCATCTTAATCTCATTTTCATAAAGGTTATAGAATTCTAGATTTAGAAGAAACAGACAAAGAGATTTGTTGTTCAAAAGAACCAAGAATTCAATCTTCTAATCTAATGAATTTCTATTATTACCTTGCTGCTATGAATCACTTAGCCATGTCTGAGTAGATTCACTTGTTAGATTTAGGGTTCAAATAGTTATGAGGGATTAGCCCCAACTATGGATTGTTGAGTTGTGATATTCATTATCCTAATGACCGCTAATGCTTACTCTAGAGTAGCTAACTAGAGTATGATCATGGAATGATTTAACTTGTTAATCATCATCCTGAAATCATCTAGTATATGATGAGATTCTCTAGAGACGATGCGAGAGCCGGTCTATGATCTTGGTGAACACATATTCAATTCGATCTCAAGCTATATCGATCGATACTCCTATAGAGTAATCGATCGACGGCAATAAATATCGTCCGATATGGCGATCATACCATCGGTCGATATAGCAGGCAGTCAAATCAATGGACGAGTCTAATAGCGATAGCTATAGACTTATCTAAGAATTGAAGTTCTTAAATATTTTGCAAGCAACTTATAAAGTCATCTATAGCATTATAATCCTGATTATCTGAATAGTAACCTTGAATCTAACTACTTTCTTTTATTGTTTAAAACCTAAACCAAATTCTCTTGAGCAACTCACCATTGCTCACAACTGCAATTTACTTTTAAAACCTTGATCAACCTAGCATAATCACTTAGAATTTTATCTTTTTTGTTCCTTAGTTCCTTGTGGATTCGATCCCTAAGTACTACAATTGAACCTCTTATTTGAGAGAGTATTTCACTCCTTTGGGTAATTTGAGTGATATCACCTACATAACTCTTCATCAAGAAACCCAGCTGCTTGGTATTACCCTAAAATCTCTATGTTCCTCTCTCTTGAATTGCTTCGACATTCACTATCTGACAACACTTCTCCTTGATGATACCAATCCTCCCGCATCTTGTAGCTCAAATCCATTTCCCTTGTTACAAGATGATCAACAACAACACCGGCTTAGTGACGGTCTACGTTGCGACAGTCCGTGCATGGGCAGATGATCATTGCAGAGTCTTGTAAACCTGCACCAACAGACCTCACAAAGTCCCAAGCACCTCTCTCGTAAGCAGGATCAGCTCTTCAGATAAGACAGTTGCAAGCATAAGACATTAGTAAAACTTAAGCTCTCTTAATTCCCTAATAAACCGTAAGTATATGTTCTTGTTAATTTATCTGCTTAGATGAACCCATGACGTTTCAACCATTTTATATGTTCTAAGTTTGTTACACTAATTAACCAAAAACAAAACAAACACATAAGAATACCTCAATCACAAACAAACACATTATCAATCACATAATCAGCAATAAACAGCCAAGTAAATATTCAATCACATAATAGGCTCGAAATAATTATCTCAATAAGATTTAGCCGACTTCAACCCACAAAGAAACGATCAAAAGCTCCAAGCTTAAAACAAAGAAACCATCACAAAATCAGAAATAACAACTCACAAAATCAAAGCAGAGGTGAAACAAATGTATTACCTGGCGGATCTCCTCCTTCTCTTTGTGAAATTGTACAACCTGCAGAGAAATTAAACAAATAAATCAATGAAATCAAAAATTCAATTTATGGTTCATAACACCACAAATCGAAACTGGGTTTCATTACCTGGAATCTGAACGGCGACGACGAACGAAATCGGCGACGAGAACACCGACGGAAGCGGATCTGGGTGAAAATGTTGAGAGTTTGGGTTTTTACCTTTGTTGCATGATAGAAGAAGGAAATGGCGGAATAATAATAAAAAAAAGCTAAGTGTTTTGCCTCCAAAACACTATACAGCTACAATTGACAATTTGTTTTTCCCGGTCAATGACTTTTTTCCATAGCGCTAACTTCACCCTACTAAAAAGTAGGCTGCGGATTTTACAGTTTTTAGTAGCAGTTGGTGAATTCGTGCTACCGTCAACTGCTACCAATACCCATATTTCTTGTAGTGCCAAGAATATGGTTGCCTTTAAGAAAATTGGAAATATTCTACTATCTTAGGGATATAATGAATATTTCCAAATTCTGTGAGAGAGGCACGACCTCTACTCTAAATATAGGTTTATTTAACCAAAAGGAGGTGGGAACACGTTCATCCACAGAGGTAACCTATTCTACAGCCGCCAGAGTGATTCCTCATACCTAGAAGACCTTCTTCGATATGCTAACGACGGCTGAGCCCGATGACTATTATCAGCTAGATGAAGATCTATATTCATGGTTGCATGTACACAAGATGAAAGACGTCCACAATAGAGAGAGATATGAGCTCACCGTCTCCACAGCCGCCAAGTCAAGACTTCATACCCAGAAGCCATCCTCATCGACCTACTAGACGACCGATGAATCCCTGCGATTACTGTTGGGAAAAAATATCCAGATATCAGATTCCTCCAGCCCCCGGGCTGGGCACCGGCCTCAAGACCCCTGCTATGAGGGGACCCAGGGCCCGACCCCTGCTCCAATAGCCGGCCCTTGGATAAAATGGAAGTTCTCCACTTAAGGTAACTCTTCCATATTTGGCAATATGGAAGAGTTTAACCTAATGCAAGCCGACATCTACATCTGTATAAGGGGAACCCAAACCCTAGAATAAGGGATCGACACTTAGAGATTGAGAGACTAGACCTAGGCGGCTAGAATTAGGGTTCATACACCAACATTGTAGCCCCCATTCGAATAACCTAATAATACGTCTCCTTCTCTATTGTTTATTGTCTTGATTCCTCCTTAACTCATACAAATCTCCTTATCCTCTCTCGCTTCTCTCGAACTCATACCCGAACCTTCTTGGGCTCCGTAGTACTAAAACGACCCTACAAAAAATACCATAACAGCTTGGCGCTAGAAGGAGGAGAGTTACCCAACTACGTGACGATGACACCAGAAGACTCGACCAAACTCACCAGAGCTACTCCAAGAGAAGCCGAGCTCCTCAATCAGCTCAACACCCTCCAAGGAGAAATTACTGAGCTCTGCGAGGCTTGAGGAACAGCGGCGACAGCGTAGAACTTCTCCAAGAAGTTCAAACCCTAAAAGCCAAACTCGACGAGCACACCCAACATCTACAACAAAGTGCAGAGAAGGTAGGAGCACTCGAAGCCGAACATCAACTTCTCCAAGAGGAGAACCAAGATCTCGAAAAGAACAACAACAAGCGCCGAAGGTTCCGAACTCAAGTTCGAACCATGCCCTCCCTCGATACTCTTATCAACGAAAAATGAGCAACTCAGCGTATAGCTCCCGGTGATAAGGAACCCGAGGCAAGGAAACCACAGCAAGGAGGACACAAGTAACCCTCAGTAGTGACTCTGATATGTAGGACGAGGAATAATCATCCGACGATCCTCTGATCTCAGATCCAGCCGCCGTGGCATGCTTCGTGAAGATGTTCTCCGAAAGATTCAATACCATCCAATCAATGGTGGAAAGGCTTCCAGGCGTATCTCCCCCCATCAGGAGGACTGAGCCTAACTCCTACTCCGACACGCCCTTCGTGGAAGAGATCGCTTCAGTCGAGATGCCAAGGAAGTTCTCATTCCCTACAATGAAGACCTACGATGGGACCAGCGATCCAGATAACCACGTGGCCCTCTACAAGCAACGAATGTTGACAGCAGCAATCCCACGAGGGCTAAGAGAACCTGCCATGTGCAGGGGCTTCGGCTCAACCCTAACTGGTCCTTCCCTCCAGTGGTACATCAATCTCCCCACAAAATCTATCAGATCCTTTGCAGAACTCAGCGACAAGTTCGTGGAGCAATTTGCCAGCAGTAGAAACCTGGAAAAGAATTCCGACGATCTCTACGAAATACTCCAGCATAGATCTGACCTCTTAGATCCTATATCGCGCGCTTCAACCAAGAAAAGGTAGCTATTCCCGAATGCAATGCGGGGACGGCTATCTCCACTTTCAAAAGGGGCCTGCTCCCAGACGGGGACCTGTACAAGGAACTAACCAAATACCAGTGTAAGACAATGGAGGACGTCGTCTCCAGAGCCTGGGCCCAAGTGAGATTGGAAGAAGATGTCACAAGTCGGGCCAAGGCCCAGCAGAAGCAGGTTCCTAGGCCAATCAAGCCGTTTAGAAAGCCACTCTCAGTCTTATATGCTGCACTCTGCTCTCTGCAGAAAGCCACTCTCAGTCTTATATGTTTGTGCTGGGGTGGGTCTACTGAGAAGTAGTGAACCACGTACCAGACTTGCTGCTTTCCACGTCTGGATAAGCAAGATAGAAGTGCTCCGGGGGTTTTGTGCACCGTCTGCTCCCTGAGACCATGGGGCTGATCTCAGTACTCTGCAGTTATACGTCATGCCTGTGGGAACCAAAATCCACCTACTGTCAATAAATCGTAAAAAAGGAAACTTCGGGAAAACCCTAAGTTTCCAGAGGAATCAGCTATCTACAGAACCGCACAACGAAGATTAAGAAAACGATAAACTAAGAGTTTTAAAAGAGAATAAACGAAATTGAGAGCAAAGAGGTTCTTATTCCGAATCTGCGTAAGAACTGGTACAAAAAAGAGTAGCCGAAAAGTCTAAGAATGAAAAACCCTAGTTGAGACACAGCTCGCTAACAGAAAACAGAAATATTCCTAAATTCAAATTTTGGTGGTGAGAGCTCTGAAAATCGTGTCCCAGCTTCTGCCCTATGCCCCCTGCTTATATACTCCCCCTTAGGCGGTTTTAGTCTTTCCATTTCGCCCGAAACCGAATATATCGGGAATTTTCCATTTCTGTCGATCCTTCCTTTTCTTCCGCGGAAATCTTCTATTTATCTTCAAACTTGCCTTTTGTCTTCTGTCTGCGAGTAAACCACCAAAACATTATCGTATCTTTGGGTTTGATTTCGTTAATATCGCAAGATGGGTTTTAATCGTGTTTTAGGACCTTTCGGGCCGTTTTACGATAAAAACCGTTTTACGACTTTATACGAGACCGTTTCCTGATCCGACGCCGTTTTTACAATTTTCTTGACGTTTTTTTATTAAAAACGCGTTTTTATGATCTTAACAAAAAATCTCGGATAAATCATATAGTTTAGGCGATGTTCGGTGTCTTGCTTAACCGTTACCGTTCTATACGATTTCTTCGAGTTCTTTTTGAGAAAGCGGAGTTTTACGGTTTTTATCGTAGAATTCGAACGATAAGTCGGATCGAGACGAAACGAGAGACATTTCGGCCGTGGTTCAGAATGTGACCGTGTCGAAGGACGTAAGTTTCGAATCGGGGATGCGGGAGATCCGGGAAATCTCTAGTTTGCCTGCTGGCGAACTAGTCGGGGAGTTCCTAGTTCGCTTGCTGGCGAACTAAGCCAGCTTGGCTTAGTTCGCCAGTAGGCGAACTAGTCGGGAAGCCTCTAGTTCGCCTGCTGGCGAACTAAGCCAGCAGGCGAACTAGTCGTGACTAGTTCGCGTTTTGCGGAGGTTTCGGTTTTTCGCGGTTTTGTAAAACGATTTCTCGAGTTTTATAAAACGATTCTCGAGTTTTATAAAACGATCTTCGAGTTTTATAAAACGATCTTCGAGTTTTATAAAACGACTTCTCGAGTTTTATAAAACGATCTTCGAGTTTTATAAAACGATTCTCGAGTTTTATAAAACAACTTCTCGAGTTTTATAAAACGATCTTCGAGTTTTATAAAACGACTTCTCGAGTTTTATAAAACAACTTCTCGGGTTTATAAAACGATCTTTGAATTTTATAAAACGACTTCTCTAGTTTTATAAAACGATTTTCGAGTTTTATAAAACGATTTTCGAGTTTTATAAAACGATCTTTGGGTTTTATAAAATGACTTCGAGTTTTTTAAAACGACTTCTTGGGTTTTATAAAACTATTCTTTTTGTATTTTTGCGGGGAATTTTGGCTATTGATTCCGTCATACCGATTTTGACCCCAAAAGTTAGCCCCCCAGCTCGTAAGAATCGTGGGGTTCTTGCGAGTGGATTGAGCTCGTCTGGCGAGTTTGGTAGAATTAGGCGGAACTTTAATGGCCAAAAGTCCAAGGGTGAATAGTAAAATTCTTCCTTATAAGTATATGGAATGAGTTTCTCAAGTTATTCACTCATTTTCCCATAAATTGCCCAAGTCTTAAGAAGTTTTCTTTCTAATCGGGGATGCGGGAGATCCAGAAAAATTTATAATTCGCCTGCTTGGGAACTAAGCCAAGCTGGCTTAGTTCGCCAGCAGGGGAACTAGTCGGGGAGTTCCTAGTTCGCCTGCTCGTGAACTAAGCCAGCTTGGCTTAGTTCGCCAGCAGGCGAACTAGTTGGAAGCTTTTAGTTCGCCTGCTGGCGAACTAGACGACTAGTTCGCGTTTTGCGGCGGTTTCGGTTTTTCGCGGTTTTGTAAAACGATTTCTCTAGTTTTATAAAACGATTCTCGAGTTTTATAAAACGATTCTCGAGTTTTATAAAACGACTTCTCGAGTTTTATAAAACGATCTTCGAGTTCTATAAAACGACTTCTCGAGTTTTATAAAACGACTTCTCGGGTTTTATAAAACGATCTTTGAGTTTTATAAAACGACTTCTCGAGTTTTATAAAACGATTTTCGAGTTTGATAAAACGATCTTTGGGTTTTATAAAATGACTTCGAGTTTTATAAAACGACTTCTGGGTTTTATAAAACTATTCCTTTTGTATTTTTGCGGGGAATTTTGGCTATTGATTCCGTCGTACCAATTTTGACCCCAACAATGCCCCTTGCATCTCGTGTAACTCGTGGCGTGTTTGATGCAGGGATTGAGGCACTAGTACCTGTGACCCCCTTGTAGACTACGGCTCAAGGCGTCTACGCAGGGGTTGAGGTATTGTCGACATTGTATTAAGGTTGATCAAGTCCGTTCCAATTCGCATACCCAAATATTAATATATGTGAAACATGTCACGTAGCTACGAGGACCGAGGTCCCCTTTGGGGCCCTGTCCTGCTTAGCGGTTTTGTATGTGAAACGTGTCACGTAGATGTAGGGTTCACCAGGATCGAGGTTCCCGTGGGGTCCTATCCAGCTAGTATGCCCATTTTAAGTTCAGTGGAGTTCCTGTGGCTCCTTTAGTCGAAACTAAATTATGTTATATAGGCTTAGTCCGTGTTGGTGTCAAAATCTGTCACGAAGGAATCAATGGCTAAAAGTTTCCGTAAAAATAAGAATACGTTTTATAAAACTCAATAAGTCGTTTTATAAAACTCGAGAAGTCGTATTATAAAACTCAGTAAGTCGTTTTATAAAACTTGATAAGTCGTTTTATAAAACTCGAGAAGTCATTTTATAAAACTCGAGAAGTCGTTTTATATAACTCGATAAGTCGTTTTATAAAACTCGATAAGTCGTTTTATAAAAATCGATAAGTTGTTTTATAAAACTTGAGAAGTCGTTTTATAAAACTCGAGAAGTCGTTTTATAAAACTCGATAAGTCGTTTTATTAAACTCGAGAAGTCGTTTTATAAAACTCGAGAAATTGAATTATAAACAAAGGAAATCCACGGAAAACTCGAAAATCGTTGTCTCGAGAGAACGAAACAAACGCCGATTACACGATCCTCCAAGTTAAGCACAAAACCGCGAAAAACCGCATCCGCCGTAAACCGCGAGCTGGTTCGGCCGAACTAGCTCGCCGTACGGCGAGCTGAACCGGTCCGGTTCGGCTCGTCATATGTCGAGCTAATTATCCCGAGCCTGATCTCCCAGGTCCTCGATTCAAGGCATACGTCCTTCGGCATGACCATGTTCCAAACCATGGTCGGAACTTCTCTCGGTTCGTTTCGATCCGTCCTGTCGTTCGAGTTTTACGATAGAAACCATAAAGTCTTGTTTTCTAGGAAGAACTCAAGGAAACCGTTTAAAATGGCAACGGTTAAACAAAACACCGAACATTGCCTAAACTATACAATTTACTCGAGATTTTTCGTGAGAAATAGTAAAAAACGCATTTTTAATAAAACTTCGAGTAAATCGTAGAAAACGGCAACAATTAACCGAAACATCGAACATTGCCATACTTTACGATTAACTCGAGAAACTTACTTAAAACGACATCGTATCAGGAAACGATCTCGTCTAAAGTCCTAAAACGGTTTTATTGCTAAACGGCTCGGAAAGTCCTAAAACGCGATAAAAGCCCACACGCGACTTTAAACGAAGTTCAACCCGAAGATACAACGATGTTTTGACGATTTACTTGCAGAAAGAAGATTAACGTCAAATTTGAAGATAAATGTCAAGTTTGAAGATAAATAGAAGATTTCCGCGGGAAAAAAAGAAAGATAAAGATAAATGGAGAATTCTCGATAAACTTGATCTGAGCGAAATGGAAGGACTAAACCGCCTAGGAAGGGAGTATATAAGCAAGAGGCAGAGGACGAAATTCAGAGCTCTCATATGAGACTTTTACAACTTTTCTAGACTTAGAATTTTCTGCACTTAGAAACTGAGGCTTTTTTCTCGACAAGTTCGGTTTCCATGACTGGTGCTCAATTACTAGACGAACTCGCCCAGGCAGTTTGATCTCTGGTCCAGCTCTATCAACTGAAATACGTTCGACTTGATCCTCGAAAGGGGTACGTAGGCAGCCTTTCATAAGGTTCAGTCAGAAATCAATCAAACCCTTTTTCTTATCTTTTTCCATCTTTTGTTATCGAGCTGTGACTCGATTAGTTTTAAGGTTTTTATGTTTATAACTCGCTGATGGCCCTGCTGCCAAAGCCTTTGTAAACCCTTGTAACAATCGGAACGCTCTTACGCGAAATCGAAATAAGATCTACTTTTTCTATAACTTCGTTTTATTACGTTTTTAATATTTTCTGCATTTATTTGATTACTTTTCGTTGGCTTTCGCAGAGATCCGATTCCTCTGGAAAATTAGGGTTTTCCTAAGTTTTCTTATTTTACGGAAATCGACAGTAGGTGAATTTCGGTTCCCACAGTTTGGCGCTAGAAGGAGGGGGGTCGGATTACTCTTTATCATAGCCGCTAAACGCTTGATCAAAAGGATGTCTGGATATATGAAAGACAAAGTCGCAACTCCCAAAAACGCTGGTAAAACAACTCTAGCAGCGACTGCTCCTATAGCCAACGCTCACGCAAACGCTGTAGTAATTAACAAAATCGAAAATTTAATCGCGACTCTTCACCACGGAAAGAGCGAGAAACGAGATCACGATCTCTCCGTCTAAATAAAAGGGCAACGATAAAACCAATCAAAGCCCGTAACCAAACCGGAGAAATCTCAACGTGTGAAGGTTTGACCAGCTCTCCCAATGGCGAGTTGGACACGATTCTTAGGATCCTATGCCTGATCCTATTCCATTCTCAATCGTACAGCTTTTCGTTTCGCCTCAATCATACTTTCCGTTGAGATTCTACGACGAAAACAAGTCAACTCGACGATTTGAGACTGTCCGCACCAGCTCGCCGTATGGCGAGCTGAGAGAACTCATTCAGCTCGAATAAGGCGACCTGAACCACTCCTTGAGCTTCTCTCTCCAGTCTCGATCGTACAACTTTTCGTTTTATCTCATTCGGACTTTCCGTTGAGATTCTACGATGAAAACAAGTCAACTCGCCGAATCGAGATTATCCGCACCAAGCAGTTCAGTTCGCCGTACAGCGAGCTGAACCAAGCAGCTCAGCTCGCCGTACGGCGAGCTGAACCAAGCAGCTCAGCTCGCCGTACGGCGAGCTGAACCGAGCAGCTCAGCTCGCTGTACGGCGAGATGAACCAAGCAGCTCAGCTCGCCGTACGGCGAGCTGAACTGAGCAGCTCAGCTTGCTGTACGGCGAGCTGAACCGAGTAGCTCAGCTCGCTGTACGGCGAGATGAACCGAGTAGCTCAGCTCGCCGTACGGCGAGCTGAACCGAGCAGCTCAGCTCGCTGTACGGCGAGATGAACCAAGCAGCTCAGCTCGTCGTATGGTGAGCTTAGAGGACCCTTTCACCTCGCCCAAGAGGATCTTCCTTTGCCCCAAGGGTTCTTATCCTCCAGCTCGCCGTACGGCGAGCTGAACCGTCCAAGTTAGCTTGCCGTACGGCGAGCTGAACCGTTCAAGTTAGCTCGCCGTACGGCGAGCTCTACCGTTCAAGTTAGCTCGCCGTACAGTGAGCTAACCATCCTTTCACCTCGCCCAAGAGGTGCTGACTTTGCCCCAAGGGTTCTTACAACCCAGCTCGCCACACGGCGAGCTGAAAGGGTTCACTCGGCTTGCACTACGTCGAGCTGAACCAATTCTCGAGTTTCTCTCTTGAGTGTTGATCGCGCTGATTCTCGTTTCGTCGCAATCGGAGTTTCCATCGATATTTTACGACAAAAACCACAAAGACTTATTTTCTCGTATAAATTCGAATCAATCGTCTAAAACGGCAACGGTCGACTTAACACCAAAGTTTCCTAAACTATACAAGAGATCTGAATTCTCTAAACGCAATCCGGTTGTACTAAACTCTGCCATGCAAAGTCGAAAACATCCAATCATAAACACGTGATTGATTTTTCGATGTACAAAGCGCACCTAGTCGGTTAAGTAAAACCAGCAGTACGAAGAAACAAGAACATGAACTCCGATGGTTAAGTCCTCTCCCCGCTCTGATACTCTTGCTGGTAATTCGTCGAAGAATGACTCATACGAGAATAAGTCAAAAGACGAAGAACGAGGAATAGACAATCCCAAATCGTCAATGAAATTAAGACCGATCCAATCTCTCGTACGACCGAGAAACGATCGCCACGCATTCGAGCGAACTCATTTCCTGAAAGAAAGAAGGAGCTAGAGACGCTGACGTCGTCTTAAAACCGACTCGCTCCTAGAAATTTTCATAAATCAGAAATCCAAGTCATCAGCAATCGACGATGGTCCTTAATCGACCCGGATTGTCGATCATCCAATCCTACGAAGGAAGCTAATCTTTTTTATTTTCGTCGAATATTTTTCCTCGCATCAAGAAAATGCTTTCTATAAAGCAAACTCTCGCAAAATAAGCAGAAAAATATTTGGACAATGCGACGCCTCGTAAAAATCATCCCAAAAGCAAACGAAAATCTAAGAACCGTCTAAACGCTAAAGACTGATCCAAACCGTCTGGGAAATAATCTCGAGGACTACACAGGATCTCTCGTCGCAATCATGCGGTTAGAATATATCTGCGAAACTTTAGAGTGAAACTCGATAATATGCCGAAGTCATAAAGATCTTCTCCAACTTGATAAAACAAGTTTCGTATAAGAATCGAAAAATTATACGAGAAATCTTTAGGCATCGAAGCATTGATCTCATTCTCTGTTGAACCAAGTGAGTCACAGAATAATATCAAGAACATTTGCAGCAAAAAGAAAAAATTGAGAACACGAAGCAGCAATAGGGAGCACGTCCTCCCTTCTAGTCGGCTGATCCTATTGCTGGTCATGTGATTCATTCAGTTTGAGAAACCCACTAAAACATTTTGCGACTAGATCTCGGTGAAATAACTTTTGGTAAAACTCCGCGAGTAACTCCGAAAAAACTATCACCTAAGAATTAAAAACTAAGCGGAAAGGTTTCTCAAAAAATCTGCGGAAACATTGTTAACCCAATGCGTCGTGCCGATTTACTAAATTCATCACCTGTTACTTACGCGAGAAATCCCTCGTATAGTCAGGATCATGTTATAACGAAGTAACTTTCGAAAGTAAACGTAACAGGTTTTGCGAAAAGTACTTTCCTTATAGTGAAAACCAAGCTATACGATCCGGCACTGAGTGACCAATCTAAACTTTGCTCCCTCGTGCCACCATCTGAAAGATCTCACTCTTTAGCCCTTCGGTTTACGAGCATCTGCCCTCATTCCTCCCAATTACGTCTGAGAATGAAACTACCGTGTGAACAACTCCACACAGACTCTGCATCGAGCTTCGTAGGCTCTGTCCCCCTCCCGTAAAAAAGAAACAACTTCCATACGAACAAAGTAAAAATTATATGAAACTTTCATCGTATAAGTCAAACCTAAAACGAATTTTTTTTTTCAACAACCACGGACATACTTGGCGTATCAAGCTCTACAACCGCTACTTCGCCCTCGTCCGATCACGCTTCACTTAAATGCCAAGTTTACAAACGGACTCAACCTTATCGATAGCACGAAAGTGTCGTGGTCTAATCCTCTAATAAATACGACCTTGGGTGTGCGGCTGAATACAACCTTCACGCCAAAACCAATACATTCAACGGATAATGCAAACTTGTACAAAAGCGGCTAAGTTCTGTATTCTCACGATTAACTCTATCTCCGAAGCAAGTTGCCTACAAAATCCGACGTGTACGTAAACACTCGTAAAAGAGCTTCTGAAGCCGTACAAATCTTGGAAGGTCAACACTTCACAAAGCACTGTAATGAAAAACGCTTCGTTTCGGGGAAACAACTTACGCGACCTCTCGGTCCTAATTGTTCTAGCACAAATCATAAAACTACTTAACATCCAAGCAGGAACGTGAGTTTTGATTGCGAATATACGCAAACGAACCAAAGTGTTCCTGCAAAGCAGGGTAAGACAAAACCCTCGCAACACCGCGCAACATCTTCGAGCCCGCAAATGTTCCGAACACGAAACGCGGCATATAAAATAAAAACCAACTTTCGACACTGCGAGACGTCGCAGACGCCAGGAGATTAGTTTTTCGACACAAATACCTTCTTTGATAAAGTCATTTTCTTGGAAGACCTAACAGTCCATCCGCGACTATAAAATACGCAAAACTTCTTAACATACGTATCCTTCGCGAATGCCCAAACAACATAAACATCTAAAAAGTTTGTTGCTGATCACAACAAACTCGCAACAGTCCAAAAAAACTATGTTATCTCACAGAGATAGCTCTTGAACACCCGACACAAGGGTAATAACACTATAAAAGAAATCAAAACTTTTGGTCAGCACTTCCGGGCAACTTAGAAATTGTTCCCGGTGAGATGCTTGATTCCAACCAGACGAATCGTATAAGCCGAGAACCTATCGCGGATTCTAAATCGGTATGGAATCAGGTTAAAATCAAAACAGGCAAAACGAAAGCCGACTAGTCATTGCATAGCCTCAATCCGAAAGTAAACCTAGGTCTTGCCCTAAACCCAGCACACTGGTATCTAACGTCTCAAGACATGAATCGATATCCTAAAGGCATGTCTCTTCGTCTATATCTAAACGCTCACTCGATTTGCTAAACATCCTAAAACGAGCAAATGAATAAGGCGATCCACAAAGGGAAAGGAATGCGAGACGACAACTCGCGGACCTCCCTCAATATCAACTCATATTCTTCCCTCTACATTCATGCGAATAAAAACACGCTCTTAAAAATGCAAACTGATTTATAATAAAGCCGCAAAGCGGCAGGGAATCAGAGCCGCACACGGCCAGTCTGAAAACTATAGTGGCCACATTTGGCAAGACCAAACAGCCTACGAGGCTAGATTGCCTAAACTATACGATTTACTGGAGATTTTTCGTGAGAAATCGTAAAAAATGCATTTTTAATAAAACTTCGAGTAAATCATAGAAAACAGCAACAATTAACCAAAACATCGAACATTGCCAAACTTTACGATTAACTCGAGAAAATTACTTAAAAACGGCATCGTATCAAAAAATGATCTCATCTAAAGTCGTAAAACGGTTTTATCGCTAAACGGCTCGGAAAGTCCTAAAACGCGGTAAAAGCCCATTCGCGACTTTAAACGAAGCTCAACCCGAAGATACAACAACGTTTTGATTATTTACTCGCAGAAAGAAGATAAATGTCAAGTTTGAAGATAAATAGAAGATTTCCGCGGGAAAAAAGGAAAGATAAAGATAAATGGAAAACTCATGATAAACTCGAATCTGGGCGAAATGGAAGGACTAAACCGCCTAGGAAGGGAGTATATAAGCAAGAGGCAGAGGACAGAAGCAGAGGACGAAATTCAGAGCTCTCATCTGAGACTTTTACAACTTTTCTAAAGTTAGAATTTTCCGCACTTAGAAACTGAGGCTTTTTTCTCGACAAGTTCGGTTTCTATGACTGGCGCTCAATTACTAGACGAACTCGCCCAGGCAGTTCGATCTATTGTCCAGCTCTATCAACTGAACTACGTTCGACTTGATCCTCGAAAGGGGTATGTAGGCAGCCTTTCATAAGGTTCAGTCCAAAATCAATCAAACCCTTTTTCTTATCTTTTTCCGTCTTTTGTTATTGAGCTGCGACTCGATTAGGTTTAAGGTTTTTATGTTGATAACTCGCTGATGACCCTGCGGCCAAAGCCTTTGTAAACCCTTGTAATGATTGCAACGCTCTTACGCGAAATCGAAATAAGATCTACTTTTTCTATAAATTCGTTTTATTACGTTTTTAATATTTTTCCGCATTTATTTGATTACTTGTCGTTGGCTTTTGCAGAGATCTGGTTCCTCTGGAACATTACGGTTTTCCTAAGTTTCCTTATTTTACGGAAATCGACAGTAGGTGAATTTCGGTTCCCACCGTCTGTAGACGTTTTTAGCAAACATAGGAGCAGGAAACCAGTGTACTTAAAATATATAGATAGCTAGGTATCTGTAGAAAACCGGATCCGGAGATCTAGAAATGGTAGAACTTGATATGCAGGGCGTTCCAGCAGTTAGGTTGGACCTTCCCAACCTGGGCTCCTGCCCCCTGCACTCCGATTATCTTATAGGGGCCTTCCCAACCTGGAGCCAGCTTCCTTGCAGATTTATTTTTGGTATGGTCGCAGACCCGTCGTAGGACCCACTCTCCTTGCTGGAAGGTTCTGGTCCTGACTTTCTTATTGTAGCTCCTGGCCACGTTCTGTTGATAGGAAATGTTCCTTAGGCGGGCGGCCTCTCATTTTTCGTAGAGTAGATCCAGGCTGAGGGTCAGCATTTCGTTGTTTTCCTCATGGGAGATGGGTCCGGAGACAGTCGTTTTGACGTGTACCTCTGTGGGTATCACTGATTCCATGCCGTAGACTAGTGAGAATGGAGTCTCTTGCGTGGCTGTTTTAGGAGTGGTCCGATAGGCCCAGAGGCCTCCATGTAACTCTTCTGCCCAGCGCCCGTGGGCTTTCTCCAGGCGTTTCTTGATCATGTTGACCACCGTTTTGTTTGTAGATTCGGCCTGGCCGTTTGACTGGGGGTGCCACGGTTCTGAGAAGGAGAGCTTGATGTTCCACTCTTGGCAGAGTTCTCTGAAGTCATGGCTCGTGAACTGGGGCTCGTTTTCGGGGACAATCTCTTCGGGCGTGCCGAAGCGGGTTATCATGTTTGTCAATATGAACTTCTTTATATTCTCTGTAGTAATCGTGGCTACGGCCTCGGCATCTACCCATTTTGTAAAGTAGTCAGTTATTACGAGGAGGAATACCTTTTGCCCTAGTTCCATTGGCAATTTCCCGACGATGTCCATGCCCCATTTTCGGAAGGGCCAGGGAGAGCTTAGAGATTTCAGGTTCTCCAGAGGGAGGTTGGAGATCGGAGCGTGCCTCTAGCATTGATCGCAGGACTTGGCATTTGTGAGGGCGTCACTGGCCATTGTGGGCCAGTAGTAGCTGGCTCTTCTGGCTCTGAGCACTAGGCTTCGTCCGCTGGAGTGAGAGCCGCATTCTCCTTCGTGGAGCTCTTCTAGGATTCGGACCGCTTCCCTAGGGGTGAGATATTGCAGGTATGGTCCTGAAAAGGACCTTCTGTATAGTTTTCCTTCGGTGACGCAGTATCTTGCTGCTTGCCTTTTTATTTTTTGGCTTTCGCCTCGATCTTCGAGGAGGAGGTCACGTATCAGGTAGTCGATTATAGGGGTCATCCAGGTTTCTCCCTCATTGATGACGGATATTTCTTCAGGATCCCCTTCTAGGTCAGTGGCCTGCCACTGGAGTACCAGCAGGGGAATGTTCATCTGGCTAGTGGTTTCTAGGGCGGACCCTTAATTGGCAAGGGCATCAGCTTGCGAGTTTTGTTCTCGTAGAACTTGGGTAAGCTTGCAGCTTTGGAATCTTTCGATCAGGCGTTTTGCTAAGGCGAGGTATCTGATCATACTGGCGTCTTTGGCCTGGTAATCACCTTGTACCTAGCTGATGATTAATTAAGAGTCGCTGAAGACCTGGATCTCCCCTGCTCCCATCTGCTTGGCAAGTGAGAGGCCTGCGATTAGGGACTCGTAATCGGCTTCATTGTTTGTAGCTTTGAAATTTCATCTTATCTCTCTGGATTCTGATTCATCGGTGGGGGAGGTTAGGACTAGGCCTGTTCCTGCCCCTCTTACGTTGCTGGACCCGTCGACGTGGAGGGTCCATTCTCCCGTTCCTCCTGCTGAGCTTTGGGAATCCACTTCGGACTCCGGGATCGGAAGAATGGATGGTGGGAATTCAGCGACGAAGTCAGCGAGGACTTGTGATTTGATGGCTGTAGCAGGCTTGAAGACTATGTCGTATTCCCCAAGCTTAATCACCCACTTTGCGAGGCACCCTGACACCTCTGGTTTGTGCAGGACAGCTTTTATGGGGAATGAGGTGATTAGCATGATCTGATGGGCCTGGAAGTAGGGCCGGAGTTGCGGCCCGCTGTAACTAATGCTAGTGCTAGCTTTTCGAGGTGGATGTAGCAAATTTCCGCGTCCAATAAGGACTTACTCACGTAGTAGATGGGATGTTGCTTCCTTTCCTCCTCTCTCACGAGGACACCGCTTACTGCATGCTCAGACACGTCGAGGTAGAGTAGCAGGATCTCACCATCTAGAGGATTTGAGATGAGAGGAGTTCGCACTTGTCGCTCCAGTGGAAATCCTTAGGATTTTTCAGGGCCTCGAAGAAGGCGTGAGACTTGTCAGAGAGCCTGGAGATGAACCTTCTCAATGCGGCCATCCGGCGCATTAGTCGTTGGACTTCCTTCACGTTTCGCGGGGAAGGGATCGCCTGGATGGCTCGCACCTGTTCTGGATTGGCCTCGATGCCCCTATAAGTAACTATGTACCCCAGAAATTTTCCGGAACTGACCGTGAATGAACACTTTGAAGGGTTAAGCTTCATGTTGTACTTCCTGAGGGTGACAAAGGCTTGCTGTAGATAGGAAATGTGGTCTTCTGCCTCGAGAGACTTGACCAGCATGTCATCTATGTAAACTTCCATGGTCTGCCCGATTTGTTCGGCAAACATCATGTTTACGAGTCTTTGGTATGTAGATCCTGCATTTTTTAGGTCGAAAGACATGACCTTGTAGCAGTAGATGTCCCTTGGGGTCATGAAGGAAGTCTTTTCCAGTCATCTGGATGCATGAGGATTTGGTTGTAGCCTGAGAAGGCATCCATGAAACTCATGAGCTGGTGGCTCGCGGTGGCGTCAACGAGCTTGTCGATGTGAGGTAGGGGAAAAGGATCCTTGGGGCATGATTTGTTGAGGTCGGTGAAATCA
Source organism: Eruca vesicaria subsp. sativa (assembly GCA_932364175.1). Taxonomy (NCBI): domain Eukaryota; kingdom Viridiplantae; phylum Streptophyta; class Magnoliopsida; order Brassicales; family Brassicaceae; genus Eruca; species Eruca vesicaria. The sequence goes on along the minus strand of CAKOAT010194155.1, from coordinate 47,183 downwards.
ATGCATACCCTCCATTTCCCATTCTTCTTCCTGACCACGACAACGTTGCCCAGCCATTCGGGGTACTGGACTTCTCTTATGAATCCAGCGTCGAGCAGGTTCTTGATCTCGTTGTTGATTATTTCATCCCTTTTGGTGGCAAATTTCCTTCTTTTCTGTCGTATAGGGGTGAATTGAGGGTCTACTTGGAGCTTGTGCATGATAACCTCGGGGTCGATCCCGGGCATATCCTCGTGAGACCAGGCAAAACAGTCGGAGTTGGAGCTGAGGAAATCGATTAATCTTTGTCTTAACCCAGTGGGAAGCTTGGATCCTATCAGAAATTTCCGGCCTTGATTTCCTTCCTCCAGGGGTATCTCATCCATCTCTTCTACCTCAGTATCATGTTGTAGGAGGATGCGCAGTCGACAACGAGGAATTTTGTTGGTTGGTTTACCCCTTCAACGTACACTGGGAGGATTACGTCTCCCAAGGTATTCTTTACCTTTCCGCTGAAGCCTATAAGCGGAGTAACCTTCCTTTTTAGTGCCTTTTCCTCCAGCCCTAGGTCGGTGTAGGCTGAGAGGAAAATGATGTTGCCGGAGCTACCGATGTCTATCAGGATCCGTCTCACCAAGCAGTTTGCTACGGTGAGAGAGATGAGCAAGGCGTAATGATGAGGAGCCAGGACCCTCTCATGTTCCTTGGCAGTGAAACTGATCTCATCTGTCCCAAAGAATAGGCGCTTTGGGTCCCTCGTATCTTGACCCTGTCTCGCGTTCCTGGTGCTGCGCTTAGCGGCCGCGTGGCTTATACCGCTTATTGTTGGGGTCAAAATCGGTACGACGGAATCAACGGCCGAAACTCCCAGCAGAAATATAAAAGGAATCGTTTTGTAAAACCCGAAGAATCATTTTATAAAACTCGAGGATCGTTTTATAAAACTCGAGGACCGTTTTATAAAACTCGAGAATCGTTTTATAAAACCCGAGGATCGTTTTATAAAACTCGAGAATCGTTTTATAAAACTAGAGGATCATTTTATAGAACTCGAGAATCGTTTTATAAAACTCGAGGATCATTTTATAAAACTCGAGAAGCCGTTTTATGAAACTCGAAGATCATTTTATAAAACTCGAGGATCGTTTTATAAAACTCGAGAAGCCGTTTTATAAAACTCGAGAAGCTGTTTTATAAAACTCGAAGATCGTTTTATAAAACTCGAGAAGCCGTTTTATAAAACTCGAGAAGCCATTTTATAAAACTCGAAGATCGTTTTATAAAACTCGAAGATCTTTTTATAAAACTCGAGAAGCCGTTTTATAAAACTCGAAAATCGTTTTATAAAACTCGAGAAGCCATTTTATAAAACTCGAAAATCGTTTTATAAAACTCGAAGATCGTTTTACAAAACCACGAAAAACCGAAACAGCCATAAAACGCGAACTAAGCCAGCTCGGCTTAGTTCACTGGTGGGCGAACTAGTCCCATCCCGACTAGTTCGCCCACGGGCGAACTAAGCCAGGTCGGCTTAGTCCGCCGGTGGGCGAACTAGTCCCGTCCCGGCTAGATCGCCATTGGGCGAACTAAGAGGTGCTGACTTTGCCCCACTGGTGCTTTTTGCTTAGTTTGCCATATGGCGACCTATTCAAGCTGAACTAGCTCGCCATACGTCGAGCCGACCATCCCGAGCCTCGACCTCCCACACCTTGATTCAAGGCATACGTCCTTCGACACGATCGTATTCCGAATCACGGTCGAAATGTCTCCCGTTTCATCTCGATCCGTCCTATCGTTCAAGTTTTACGATAAAAACCGTTAATTTCCGTTTTCCCGAAAAGAACTCGAAGAAATCGTATAAAACGGTAACGGTTAATCAAAACACCGAACATCGCCTAAACTATACGATTTTTTTGAGATTCTTCGTTAAGATTATAAAAAACGCGTTTTTAATAAAAAACGTCGAGAGAATCGTAAAAAAACGGCATCGGATAAGGAAACAGTCTCGTTAAAGTCGTAAAACAGTTTTTATTGTAAAACTGCCCGAAAGGTCCTAAAACACGATAAAAACCCATCTCGCGACGTTAAGGAAATCAAACCCAAAGATACGATAACGCTTTGACAGTCTACTCGCAGACGGAAGATAAAGGGCAAGTTTGAAGATAAATAGAAGATTTCCGCAGAAGAAAAGGAAGGATCGACAGATGTGGAAAATTCCCGAAATATTCGGTTTCGAGCAAAATGGAAAGACTAAAACCGCCTACGGAGGAGTATATAAGGAGGAGGAATAAGGCAGAAGCTGAGGGACGAGTTTTCAGAGCTCTCACCACCAAACTTAGCATTTAGGCAATTTTCCGTTTTCGTTATCGAGCTGCGTCTCAACTAGGGTTTTAGTCTTAGATTGCTAGAACTAGGAATTTCACCGACGGCTCATGCAGCTAAGGCAACTCTCGTTGTAACCATTCTTACGCGAATTCCGAATAAGAATCCTTCTTTCTCTCAATCTCGTTTTTCTTTTTATATCTTTCAATTTATTCATATTAATCGCGTTCTTGGTTACTTGTCGTTGGCTTTCGCAGAGATCCGGTTCCTCTGGAAAATTAGGTTTTTTCCTAACTTTCCTTAGTTTACGAAAATCGACAAGTGTGAATCTTGGTTCGCACAGTTTGGCGCTAGAAGGAGGGGGGGGGGTCGGATTACTCTTACTCATAGCCGCAAAACGCTCGACCAAAACGATGTCTGGATGTATGAAAGACAAGGTCGCAACTCGCAAAGACGCTAGTAGAACAAATTCAGCAGCGACTACTCGTACAGCCAACGCTCACGCAAACGCTGTAGTACTCAACAAAATCGAAAACCTAATCGCGACTCTTCGCCACGGGAAGAGCGAGAAAACAAGCTCACGATTTCTATCTCAGATCACTAAGGGCAACGATAAAATCTATCAAACCTCATAGTTTTTTTCTTATTTCCGAGTTGGACATATCTCATGGGTTAGCAAAAGGCGTTTTCCAACAACTTTTCGGAAAAATAAAACTTGCTCTCCCAGAAACCGCGGAACAAACCGTAGGTTACTCGCGGAAAAAACCCTAGGTTATTCGCAGAAAAACCCTAGGTTACTCGCGGAAAGCACCCTAGGTTATTCGCGGAACAAACCGTAAGTTACTCGCGAAATAAATCCTAGGATACTCGCGACTGTTCACCAAAAAATCATTAGGTAACTCGCGGAAAAACCGTAGGTTATCCGCAGCAAAACCCTAGGTTGTTCGCGGAAGAACCTTAGGCTACTCGCAGAATCGGGCAATACTATCCAGCCGAAAAGACAGTGAGTTGGCCAAGCAACCTAGCTTGCCATCTTGGCGAGCTGACCGGCTTTCCACCTTGTCCCAGAGGCACTGACTTTTTCCCGAGGGTCCGTACAATCCAACTCATAGCTATGGTGAGCCGGACCGTACTCTAAACAATAATCGCACTGCTTTTCGTTTCGTCTCAATCAAAGTTTTCGTTGAGGTTTTACCACGAAAACAAGATAGCTTGATGAATCGGGACTGTGCTCGCCGACTCACCATTAGGCAAGTTGGACAAGCTCGATGGATCGAAACATCTCCATCTCAAATCTTGATCGAGACGCTTTTCGTTTTGTCTCAATCGGACTTTCCGTTGAGATTCTACGACGAAAACAAGTCAACTCGACGAATCGAGATCACCCGCGCCAAGCGTCTTAGCTCGCCGAACGTAGAGCTAGCTAGCTCGTCATACAGCGAGCTGACCCGAGCGCCTGGCTCGCCCAAGAGACGCTGACTTCGCCCCAAGGGTTCTTACAATCCAGATCGCCACACGACGAGCTGAAAGGGTTCACCCGACTTGCCTTACGTCGAGCTGAACCAATCCTCGAGTTCTCTCGAAGTCTTGATCGCGCTGATTCTCCTTTCGTCTGAACATGAATTTCCATCAGGATTTTACGATAAAACCGCAAAGACTTGTTTCTTCGTATAAGTTCGAATCAATCGTCTAAAACGGCAACGGTTGACTTAACACCAAAGTTGCCTAAACTATACGAGAAATCTGAACTCTCTAAACCTAATCTGATTTTACGAAACTCTGCCACGCTAAGTCGAAAACATCCAATCATAAACACGTGATTGATTTTTTCGATATACAAAGCGCACCTAGTCGGTCAAATAAAACCAGCAGTACGAAGAAACAAGAACACGAGCTCCGATGGTTAAGTCTTCTCCCCGCTCAGATACTCTCGCTGGTAGTTCGTCAAAGACCGGTAGGTTAAAAGATGAAGAACGAAGAATAGACGACCCCAAATCATCGATGAAGCTAAGGTATATCCGATTCGAAAATTTTATTAGACTTCTAATTTCTCGTAGGTAAGAAACGAAAACGTCTTGTAAACTGCCAAGAAACCTAGAGAACTTAGAATTTAGAAGATAGTCTAGCATGCTAAGTCGTAAGCAATTTTTCTCTATCTCGATTTGTCGTTCTCTAACCATTCAGGCATAACTCGCAAACCGATCCAATCTCTCGTACAACCGAGAAACGATCGCCACGCATTCAAACGTACTCATTTCCTAAAAGAAAGAAGGAGCTAGAGACGCTGACGTCGTCTTAAAACCGACTCGCTCCTAGAAGTTTTCGTAAATCAGACATACTACAAGTCATCTCCGATCCACCATGGTCTTTAATCGACCCGGATTGTCGATCATCCTAATCCTTCAAACGAAACTCATTTTTCTTCTTTTGCCGAACATTTTTCCTCGCATCAAGAAAACGCTTTCTAAAATAAGCGGAAAAATATTCGGACGATGCAACGCCTCGTCGAAATCATCCCAAAAGCAAACGACAATCTAAAAACCGTCTAAGTGCTAAAGACTGATCCAAACTGTCTGGGAAATAATCTCGAGGAATATACAGCATCTCTCGTCGCAAGCATGCGGTTAGAAAATCCCTGCGAAACTTCAGAGCGAAACTCGATAATTTTCCGAAGTCATAAAGATCTTCTCAAACTTGATAAAACAAGTGTCGTATAAGAATCGAAAAATTATACGAGAAATATTTAGGCGTCAAAACAGTGCTATCATTTTCCGTCGAATCAAGTGAGTCACGGAATAATATCAAGAACATTTGTGGCAAAATAAAAATCGAGAACACAAAGCAGTAATAGAGAACACATCCTCCCTTCTCGCCGACTGATCATATTGCTGATCATGTAATTCATTCCACCCGAGAAACCCACTAAAACATTTTGCGACTAGATCTCGGTGAAATAACTTTTGGTAAAACTCCACGAGTGACTCCGAAAAAACTACCACCGAAGAATCAAAAACTAAGCGGAAAGATTTCTCAAAAAATCTGCGGAAACATTGTTAACCCAATGCGTCGTGTCGATTACTAAATTCATCGCCCGTTATTTACGCGAGAAATCCTTCGTATGGTCAGGATCATGTCGTAACGAAGTAACTTTCGAAAGTAAACGTAACAGGTTTTGCGAAAAGTACTTTCCTTATAGCGAAAACCAAGCTATACGATCTGACACGGGGCGACCAATCTAAAATTTTCCTCCTCGCGACACGATCTGAAAGATCTCACTCTTTAGCCCTTTGGTTCACGAGCGTCCTCTCTCATTCCTCTCGATTACATCCGAGAATGAGACCGCCCCGCAAATGACTCCGCACGGGCTCTGCATCGAGCTTCTTAGGATCTGTCTCCCTCGAGTAAAAAAGAGACAACTTCCATACAAACAAAGGAAAGATTATACGAAACTTTCATCGTATAAATCAAACCTACAACGGAAAAATGTTTTCTATAAACACGGGCATACTTGGCATATCAAGCTTGACAAACGCTACTCGGCTATTGTCCGATCGCGCTTCACTTCAATGCCAGGTTTACAAACCGACTCGACCTTTTCGATAGCACGAAAGTGCCGCGGTCTAATCCTCTACCAAATACGACCTTGGCTGTGCGGCTAAACACAACCTTCACGCCAAGCCAATACATTCAACGGATAATGCAAACTTGTCGAAAATCGGCTAAGTTCTGTATTCTCGCGATTCACTCTATTCCCGAAGCAAGTTGCCTACAAAATCCGATGTATAAGAAAACACTCGAACCAGAGCTCCTAAAGCCGTACGAATCTCGGAAGGTCAACACTTCACAAAGCACCGTAACGAAAAACGGTTCGTTCAGGGAAACAACTTACACGAACTCTCGGTCCTAATTGCTCTAGCACAAATCATAAAAATACCTAACATCCAAACAGGAATTTAAGTTTTAAATTGCTAATATCCGCAAAAAAAACCAAAGTATTCCTGCAAAGCAGGGTTAAGACAAAACCCTCGCAACACCGCGCAACATCTTCGAGCCCACAAACGTTCCAAACACGAAATGCGGCATATAAAATAAAAACCAACTTTCGGCACTGCGAGACGTCGCAAACGCCCGGAGATTAGTTTTTCGACATAAATACCTTCCTCGATAAAGTCATTTTCTTGGAAGACCAAATAGTCCGTCCGCGACTATAAAATTACGCAAAACTTCTTAACGTACGTATCCTTCACGAAGGCCAAAACAACGTAAACATTTATCGCCTAAAAAGTTTGTTGCTGATCACAACAAACTCGCAACAGTCCTAAACAAACCTAAGTTATCTCGCAGAGATAGCTCTCGAACACCCGACACAAGGGTAATAGCGCTATAAAAGAAATCCAAACTTTTGGTCAGCACTTCCGGGCAACTTAGAAATTGTTCCCGGTGAGATGCTCGGTTCCAACCAGACGAATCGTATAAGCCGAGAACCTATCGCGGATTCTAAATCGGTATGGAATCAGGTTAAAATCGC
>CAKOAT010194155.1:7807-24460 GCA_932364175.1 Eruca vesicaria subsp. sativa | reverse complement strand
GTTTTATAAAACGATCTTCGAGTTTTATAAAACGATCTTCGAGTTTTTATAAAACGATCTTCGAGTTTTATAAAACGATCTCTCGAGTTTTATAAAACGATCTTCGAGTTTTTATAAAACGATCTCTCGAGTTTTATAAAACGATCTTCGAGTTTTATAAAACGATCTCTCGAGTTTTATAAAACGATCTTCGAGTTTTATAAAACGATCTTCGAGTTTTATAAAACGATCTTCAAGTTTTTATAAAACGATCTCTCGAGTTTAATAAAACGATCTCTCGAGTTTTATAAAACGATCTCTCGAGTTTTATAAAACGATCTCTCGGGTTTTATAAAACGATCTCTCGAGTTTTATAAAACGATCTTCGAGTTTTATAAAACGATCTTCGAGTTTTATAAAACGATCTTCGAGTTTTATAAAATGATTCTTGAGATTCATAAAACTGTTGCGTTTACGCGTTTGCGGGGAATTTTGGCTATTGATTCCGTCGTACCGATTTTGACCCCAACAGATGTTAAGTAGTTTTATTCATGCTAGAGCAATTAGGACCGAGAGGTCGCGTAATTTTGCTCCTGAAACGAAGCGTCTTTAATTACAGTACTTTTTTGAAGTGTTGACTTTTCGAGACTCGCACGGCTTCGGGATCTCTGTCGGATTTTGTGGGCAACTTGCTTTGGAAATAGAGTGAATTGTGAGGGTAAAGAACTTAGCCGATTTTTCGAAAAGTTGTATTACCCGTTGAACGTATTGGCTTGGCGAGAAGGTTGTATTCAGCCGTATAACCAAGGGCGTTTTACATTGTCCGTTAATTGTTTTGGCTTGGCGTGAAGGTTGTATTCAGCCGCATAGCCAAGGACGGAGGTGGTAAAGGATTAGACCATGACACCTTTGTCCTATCAAGTCGAGTCGGTTTGTAGACTTGGACCCAGTCATCGAAGCGAAGTGTGAACGGACAAGGGCCAAGTAGCATTTGTCGAGATTGATATGCCAAGTATGGTCATGGTTGCAGAAAACGTTTTTCCGCTTTAGGTTCGATTTACATGATGGAAGTTTCGTATAATCTTTCCTTTATTCGTACGGAAGTTGTTTGTTTTTTACTCGAGGGAGACAGAGCCTAAGAAGCTCGATGCAGAGCCCGTGCGGAGTCGTTTGTGGGGCGGTCTCATTCGCAGATATAATCGGGAGGAGCGAGAGCGGATGCTCGTGAACCAAAGGGCTAATGAATGAGATCTATAAGATCGTGGCACGAGGAAGCAAAGTTTAGATTGGTCGCTCAGTGCCGGATCGTATATCTTGGTTTTCGCTATAAGGTAGGTACTCTTTGCAAAACCTGTTACGTTTACTTTCGAAAGTTACTTCGTTATTATATGATCCTGACTATACGAAGTATTTTTTTGCATAAGTAACAGGCGATGAGTTTAGTAAATCGGCACGACGCATTGGGTTAACAATGTTTCCGCAGATTTTTTGAGAAACCTTTCCTCTTAGTTTTTGATTCTTCGGTAATAGTTTTTCAGAGTCACTTGCGGAGTTTTACCAAACGTTATTTCACCGAGATCTAGTCGCAAAATGTTTTAGCGGATTTCTCGGGCGGAATGAATCACATGACCAGCAATAGGATCAGTCGGCGAGAAGGGAGGACGTGTTCTCTATTGCTGCTGTGTGTTCTCGATTTTTCTTTTTGCCGCAAATGTTCTTGATATTATTCTGTGACTCACTTGGTTCGACGGAGAATGAGATCAATGCTTTGACGCCTAAAGATTTATCGTATAATTTTTCGATTCTTATACGAAACTTGTTTTATCAAGTTGGAGAAGATCTTTATGACTTCGGCATATTATCGAGTTTCACCCTGAAGTTTCGCAGAGATTTTCTAACCGCATGATTGCAACGAGAGATGCTGTATAGTCCTCGAGATTATTTCCCACACGGTTTGGATCAGTCTTTAACGTTTAGACGGTTCTTAGATTGTCGTTTGCTTTTGGGATGATTTTGACGAGGCGTCGCATTGCCCGAATATTTTTCCGCTTATTTTCGCTAGAGTTTGCTTTATAGAAAGCGTTTTCTTGATACGAGGGAAAAATGTTCAACGAAAAGAAAAAAGATGAGTTTCCTTTGAAGGATTAGGATGATCGACAATCCGGGTCGATTAAGGACCATGGTTGATTGCTGATGACCTGGATGTCTGATTTATAAAAATTTCTAGGAGCGAGCCGGTTTTTAGACGACGTCAGCTTCTCTAGCTCCTTCTTTCTTTTAGGAAATGAGTACGCTCGAATGCGTTGCGATTGTTTCTCGGTTTTATGAGAGGTTTGATAGGTTTGCGAGTTATGCCTTAGTTTCATCGATGATTTGGAACCACCTGTTTTTCGTTCTTCGTCTTTTGACTTACTTTTGTATGAATCGGTCTTCGATGAATTACCAATAAGAATATTGGAGCGGGAGAGGATTTAACCATCGGAGTTTATGTTCTTGTTTCTTCGTACTGTTGGTTTCAGTTAACCGACTAAGTGCGCTTTGTATATCGAAAAATCAAGCACGTGTTTATGATTAGATGTTTTCGACTTAGCATGGCAGTTTCGCAAAACTGGATTGCGTTTAGAGAGTTCAAATCTCTTGTATAGTTTAGGCAACTTTTGGTGTTAAGTCGACCATTGCCGTTTTAGACGATTGATTCGAACTTATACGAAAAAACAAGTCTTTGCGGTTTTTATCGTAAAATCTCAATGGAAACTACGATTGGGACAAAACAAAAATCAGTGCGATCAAGGCTTGAGAGAGAAACTCGTGGAGTGGTTCATCTTGCCATAGGGTGAGCTGAGTGATCCCTCTCAGCTTGCCACACGGTGAGCTGGTGCGGACAGTCTCGATTCGTCGAGTTGGCTTGTTTTCGTCGTAAAATCTCAACGGAAAGTCCGATTGAGACGAAACGAAAAGCTCTACAACCAAGACTGGAAGGAGGAGCTCGAGGAGTGAATCAGCTTGCCGTACGGCGAACTGTTTTGAATGGAATAGCTCGCCGTACGGCGAACCGTTTTGAATGGAACAGCTCGCCGTACGGTGAACTGTTATGAATGGAACAGCTCGCCGTACGACGAGCTGGTGCAAACAGTCTCAATTCGTCGAGTTGACTTGTTTTCGTCGTAAAATCTCAACGGAAAGTCCGGTTGAGACGAAACGAAAAGCTGTACGATCGAGACTGGAGTAGGATCAACTTGGGATCCTGAGAGTAGTGTCTAACTCGTCATTGGGCGAGCTCGACGTTGTGTTTCTAATTTCCTGGGCCACCTTTTCCCGCGAGTAACCTAGGGTTTTTCCGTGAGCAAACTATGGTTTTTCCCGCGAGTCACCTAGGGTTTTTTCGCGGTTTCTAATAGAGCAAGTTTTATTTTTCCGAAAAGTTCTCGGAAAACGTCTTTTGCTCCATCCATACGTAATGAGATTTTTTCAACTCAGAAATAAGAAAAAAACTATGGGGTTTGATAGATTTTATCGTTGCCCTTCGTGATCTGAGATAGAAATTGCGAGCTTATTTTGTTGCTCTTCCCGTGGCGAAAAGTCGCGATTAGGTTTTTGATTTTGTTAAGAACTACAGCGTTTGCGTGAGCGTTGGCTAGGAGTAGTTGCTGCTGGATTTATTCTACCAGCGTTTTTGCGAGCTGCGACTTTGTCTTTCATATTTCCAGACATCGTTTTGATCAAGCGTTTTGCGGCTATGAGTAAGAGTAATCCGACCCCCCCTCCTTCTAGCGCCAAACTGTGGGAACCGAAATTCACCTACTGTCGATTTCCGTAAAAATAAGGAAACTTAGGAAAACCTAATTATCAAGAGGAACCGGATCTCTGTGAAAGCCAACAACAAGTAACCAAATAAATGCGGAAATATATGAAAAACGTAATAAAACAATTTTATAGAAAAAGTAGATCTTATTTCGATTTCGCGTAAGAGCGTTGCGATCGTTACAAGGGTTTACAAAGGCTTTGGCCGCAGGGTCATCAGCGAGTTATCAACATAAAAATCTTAAACCTAGTCGAGTCGAAGCTCGATAACAAGAGACGGAAAAAGATAAGAAAAAGGGTTTGATTGATTTCGGACTGAAACTTATGAAAGGCTGCCTACGTACCCCTTTCTAAGATCAAGTCGAACGTAGTTCAGTTGATAGAACTGGACCAAAGATCGAACTGCCTGGGAGAGTTCGTCTAGTAATTGAGCGCCAGACATAGAAACCAAACTTGTCAAGAAAAAGCCTAAGTTTCTAAGTGCGGAAAATTCTAAGTCTAGAAAAGTTGTAAAACTCTCAGATGAGAGCTCTGAAATTCCGTCCCCTGCTTATGCCCTATGCTTCTTGTTTATATACTCCCTTCCTTGGCGGTTTGGTCCTTCCATTTCGCCCAGATTCGAGTTTATCGAGAATCTTCCATTTATCTCTATCTTTCCACTTCTCTCGCGGAAATCTTCTATTTATCTTCAAACTTGACATTTATCTTAAAATTTGACATTTATCTTCTTTCCGCGAGTAAATCATCAAAACGTCGTCGCATCTTCGGGTTAGACTTCGTTAAAGTCGTGAGATAGGCTTTTATCGCGTTTTAGGACCTTCCGAACCGTTTCGCGGCAAAACCATTTTACGACTTTATACGAAACAATTTCCTGATGCGATGCCGTTTTTAAATAAGTTTCTCGAGTTAATCGTTGCCGTTTTCTATGATTTACTCGGGATTTCATTAAAAACGTGTTTTTTATGATTCCTCACGAAAAATCTCGAGCAAATCGTATAGTTAGGCAATGTTTGGTGTTTGGTTTAACCGTTGCCGTTTTATACAGTTTTACGGTTTTTGTCGTAAACTCGAACGATTGGATGGACTGAGACGAAACGAGAGACATTTCGACCATGGTTCGGAACACGATCGTGGCGAAGGACGTATAACTTGAATCGAGGAAGTGGGAGTTCGAGGTTTGGGATGTTCAGCTTGACGTATGACGAGCCGAACCGGACCGGTTCAGCTCGCCGTACTGCGAGCTATCCGAGAAGCGTCTAGCTCGCCGTACGGCGAGCTCCTCATGATGGGACTAGCTCGCCCTACGGCGAGCTATTCGTGATGTGACTAGCTCACCGTACGCCAAGCTAGTCGTGATGTGACTAGCTCGCGGTTGACGGAGGATGCGGTTTTTCGCGGTTTTGTGATTAACTCGGACGATCGTGTAATTGGCGTTTGTTTCAATATTCCGAGATAACGATTTCCAAGTTTTCTGCAGATTTCCTTTGTTTGGAAATTTCTTTTGAATTTATAAAATGATTTCTCGGGTTTTATAAAACGATTTCTCGAGTTTTATAAAACGACTTCTCGGGTTTTATAAAAAGATTTTTCGAGTATTATAAAATGATTTCTCGAGTATTATAAAACGACTTCTCGAGTTTTATAAAACGACTTCTCGAGTTTTATAAAACGTATTTTTATTTTTGCGCAGACTTTTAGCCATTGATTCCGTCGTGACCGATTTTGACACCAACATCGACTAGACTAGCTCGCTGTACGGCATGGTAGTCATGTCACGGCTAGCTCCCCGTACGGCGAGCTAGACGCTCCTCGGATAGCTCGCGGTTCAGCTCGTTTGTACATTGAGCTGATCATCCTGAGCCTCAATCTCCCACGTCCTCAATTCAAGGCATACGTCCTTCGGCACGATCATATTCTGAACCACGGTCGAAATGTCTCTCGTTTCGTCTCGATCCGTCCTATCGTTCGAGTTTTACGATAAAAACCGTAAAGTCTTGTTTTCTCGAAAGAACTCAAAGAAATCGTATAAAACGGCAACGATTAAACAAAACACCGAACATTGCCTAAAATATACGATTTACTCGAGATTTTTCGTGAGAAATCGTAAAAAATGCGTTTTTAATAAAACTTCGAGTGAATCATAGAAAACGGCAACGATTAACCGAAACATCAAACTTTGCCAAACTTTACGATTAACTCGAGAAACTTATTTAAAAACGGCATCGCATCAGGAAACGATCTCGTATAAAGTCGTAAAACGGTTTTGTCGCAAAATGGTTCGGAAAGTCCTAAAACGCGATAAAAGCCTATCTCGCGACTTTAACGAAGTCTAACCCGAAGATACAACGACGTTTTGACGATTAACTCGCAGAAAGAAGATAAATGTTAAATTTGAAGATAAATGTCAAGTTTGAGGATAAATAGATGATTTCCGCGGGAAAAAAGAAAGATCGAGATAAATGGAAGATTCTCAATAAACTCGAATCTAGGAAAAATGCAAGAACTAAACCGCCTAGGAAGGGAGTATATAAGCAAGACGCAGAGGACAGACGCAGGGGACGAAATTCAGAGCTCTCATCTGAGACTTTTACAACTTTTTTAGACTTAGAATTTTCCGCACTTAGAAACTTAGGCTTTATTATCGACAAGTTCGGTTTCTATGTCTAGCGCTCAATTGCTAGATCGAACTCGCCCAGGCAGTTCGATCTCTTTTCCAGCTTTATCAACTTAACTACGTTCGACTTGATCCTCGAAAGCGGTACGTAGGCAGCCTTTCATAAGGTTCAGTCCGAAATCAATTAAACTCTCTTTTTCTTATCTTTTTCGTCTTTTGTTATCGAGCTGCGACTCGACTAGGTTTAGGGTTTTATGTTGATAACTCGCTGACAGCCCCTGCAGCCTAAGCCTTTGTAAACTCTTGTAATGATAGTAACGTTCTTACGCAAAATCGAAACCTAAGTTTCCTTATTTTACGGAAATCGACGGTGTGAATTTATGTTCCCACAGTTTTGCGCTAGAAGGAGGGGGGGGGTTACTTTTACTCATAGCCACAAAACGCTTGATCAAAACGATGTCTGGATATATGAAAGACAGAGTCACAAGTCAAAAAAACGCTGGTATAACAACTCCAGCAGCGATTTCTCCTACAGCCAATGCTCACGCAAACGCTATAGTACTTAATTAAATCGAAAACCTCATCGCGACATTTTGCCACGAGAAGAGCAACAAAACAAGCTCGTAATTTCTATCTCAGATCACTAAGGGAAACGATAAAATCTATCAAACCCTGCAGTGTCTTTCTTATTTCCGAGTTGGACAAATCTCATTACGAATGGGTTGAGCAAAAGAAGTTTTCTGAGAACATTTCGGAAAGATAAAACTTGCTCTCCCAGAAACCGCGGAATAAACCATAAGTTACTCGCGGGAAAAACCCTAGGTTGCTCGAGGAAGAACCCTAGAATGGTTACTCACGAGAAAAACCCTAGGTTGCTCACGGAAGAACCCTAGGTTGGTTACTCATAGGGAAAACCCTAGGCTACTCGAAGAATTGGGCGATACTATCCGGCTCGAAAAGACGGTGAGTTTGCCAAGCAACCCAGCTTGCCATCTTGGTGAGCTGACCGGCCTTCCACCTAGCCCTCGAGGCACTGACTTTTCCCCAAGGTTTCTTACCGTCTAGCTCGCCATACGGCGACATGGCCAAGCTGAACTAGCTCGCCGTACGGCTAGCTGAACCGTTCAAGACTACGTCAAGCTAACCAGCCTTTCACCTCGCCCAAGAGGCGCTGACTTTTCCCCAAGAGTTCTTATCGTCCAGATCGCCATACGGCGACCTGACCAAACTAAACCAGCTTGCCGTACGGCGAGCTGAACCGTTCAAGACTAGCTCGCCGTACGTCAAGCTGAATAGCTCGCCGGGCGGCGAGCTAACCAGCCTTCAGCTCGCCCAAAAGGCGCTGACTTTGCCCCATCGGTTCTTACCATCCAGCTTGCCACACGGCGAGCTGAAAAGGTTCACCCGGCTCGCCCTACGTTGATCTGAACCAATTCTCGAGTTTCTCTCTCGAGTCTTGATCGCGCTGATTCTCCTTTCGTCTCAATCAGAATTTCCATCGAGATTTTACGATAAAAACCGCAAAGACTTGTTTCTTCGTATAAGTTCAATCAATCGTCTAAAACGGCAGCGGTCGACTTAAAACCAAACTTGCCTAAACTATACGAGAGATCTGAACTCTCTAAACCCAATCTGGTTTTAAGAAACTCTGGCATGCTAAGTCGAAAACATCCAATCGTAAACACGTGATTGATTTTTCGATATACAAAGCGCACCTAGTGGGTTAAGTAAAACCGACAGTACGAAGAAACAAGAACATGAAGTCCGATGGTTAAGTCTTCTCCCCACTCCGATACTCTTGTTGGTAGTTCGTCGAAGACCGATAAGTCAAAAGACGAAGAACGAGGAATAGACAATCCCAAATCGTCAATGAAACTAAGGACCGATTTGAAAATCTTATTAGACTTCTAATTTCTCGTAGGAAAGGAATGAAAATGACTTGTAAACTGCCGTAAAACCTAGGGAACTTAGCATTTAGCAGGATAGTCTAGCATGTTAAGTTGTAAGCATTTTTTGTCTATCTCGATCTGTTGTTCTCTAACCGTTCAGGCATAACTCGCAAATCGATCCAATCTCTCGTAAAACCGAGAAACGATCGCCATGCATTCGAGTGTACTCATTTCTTAAACAAAAGAAGGAGCTAGAGACGCTGACGTCGTCTTAAAACCGACTCGCTCCTAGAAATTTTCGTAAATCAGACATACTCCAAGTCATCGCCAATCCACCACGGTAATTGACCAACCTGGGTTATCGATCATCTGAATCCTTCAAAGGAAACTCATCTTTCTTTTCTTCGAATATTTTTCTTCGCATCGAGAAAACGCTTTCTAAAAAGAAAACTCTTGCAAAAATAAGCAAAAGAAAATATTCGGACAAAGCGACGCCTCGTCAAACTCATCCCAAAAGCGAACGAGAATTTAAGAACCGTCTAAACGCTAAAGACTGATCCAAACCGTCTGGGAAATAATCTCGAGGACTATACAGCATCTCTCGTCGCAATCATGCGTTTAGAAAATCTCTGCAAAGCTTCAGAGTGAAACTCGATGATTTGCCGAAGTCATAAAGAACTTCTCCAACTTGATAAAACAAGTTTCGTATAAGAATCGAAAAATTATACAGGAAATCTTTAGGCATCAAAGCATTGATCTCATTCTCCCTCGAACCAAGTGAGTCATGGATTAATATCAAGAACATTTGCGGCAAAAAGAAAAATCGAGAACACAAAGCAGCAATAGGGAACACGTCCTCCCTTCTTGCCGACTGATCCTATTGCTGGTCATGTGATTCATTCCGCCCGAGAAACCCGCTAAAACATTTTTGCGACTAGATCTCGGTGAAATAACTTTTTGTAAAACTCCGCGAGTGACTCCGAAAAACTACCACCGAAGAATCAAAAACTAAGCAGAAAGAGTTATTGAAACATCAGAGGAAACATTGTTAACCCAATGCGTCATGCCGATTTACTAAATTCATCGCCCGTTCTTATGCGAGAAATCCGTCGTATAGTCAGGATCATGTCATAACAAGGTAACTTTCGAAAGTAAACGTAATAGGTTTTGCGAAAAGTACTTTCCTTATAGCGAAAACCAAGCTATACGATCCGGCACTGAGCGACCAATCTAAACTTTGCTTCCTCGCGCCACGATCTGAAAGATCTCACTCTTTAGCCCTTCGGTTCACGAGCATCCACCCTCCTTCCTCCCGATTACATCCGAGAATGAAACCGCCCCGCAAGCGACTCCGCACGGGCTCTGCATCAAAATTCTTAGGCTCTGTCTCCCTCCAGTAAAAAAAAAAGAAACAACTTCCATATGAACAAAGGAAAGATTATACAAAACTTTCATCGTGTAAATCGAACCTAAAATGGAAAAACGTTTTCTACAACCATGAGCATACTTGGCATGTCAATCTCGACAAACGCTACTTGTCCTTTGTCCGATCACTCTTCACTTCAATGCCAAGTTTACAAACCGACTCGACCTTATCGATAGCACGAAAGTGTCGTGGTCTAATCCTCTACCAAATACGACCTTGGCTGTGCGGCTGAATACAACCTTCATGCCAAGCCAATACATTCGACGGATAATGCAAACTTTTCAAAAATTGGCGAAGTTCTGTATCCGCGCAACATCCGACATGTAACAGAGCTCCTGAAGCCGTACGAATCTCGAAAGGTCAACACTTCACAAAGCACCGTAATGAAAAACACTTCGTTTCGGGGAAGCAACTTATGCGACCTCTCGGTCCTAAGTGCTCTAGCACAAATCATAAAGCTACTTAACATCCAAGCTGGAACATGAGTTTTGGTTGCGAATATCCGCAAACTAACCAAAGTGTTCCTGCTAACCAGGGTTAAGAAAAAACCCTCGCAACACCGCGCAACATCTTCGAGCCCGCTAACGATTCGAACACAAAACGCGGCATACGAAATAAAAAACCAATCTTCAGCATTGCGAGACGTCGAAGACGCCTGAAGAACAGTTTTTTGACACAAATACCTTCCTCGATAAAATCATTTTCTTGGAAGACCAAGCAGTCCATCCGCAACTATAACATACGTATCCTTCGCGAAGGCCCGAACAACGTAAACATCTATCACCTAAAAAGTTTGTTGCTGATCACAACAAACTCTCAACAGTCCTAAACAAACTTAAGTTATCTCGCAGAGATAGCTCTCGAACACCCGAAACAAGGGTAATAGCGCTATAAAAGAAATCCAAACTTTTGGTCAGCACTTCCGGGCAACTTAGAAATTGTTCCCGGTGAAATACTCGATTCCAACCAAACGAATCGTATAAGCCGATAACCTATCGCGGATTCTAAATCGGTATGGAATCAGGTTAAAATCGCAATAGGCAAAACGAAAGCCGACTAGTCATCGCATAGCCTCAATCCGAAAGTAAGCCTAGGTCTTGCCCTAAACTCAGCACACTGGTCTCTAATGTCTCAAGGCATGAATCGAGATCCTAAAGGCATGTCTCCTCGTCTACATCTAAAGCTCACTCGATTTACTTAACATCCTAAAATGAGCAAACGAATAAGGCGATCCACAAAGGAAAAGGAATGCGAGACGGCAACTCTCGGACCTCCCTCAATATCAACTCAAAACAAAATGTTTAAACGAAAAACTGATTGTTCATTATAAGAAAAAAAAAGTTTCCGAAGGAACAAGGGATACAAAGCCGTAAAAGGCCAGTTCTGAACACATACAAATGCCACTTTTTGCCAAACACTTAAAGATTTAATTTTTGAAGTCTCATACGAGACTACAACCTCAGATACCCTCCGTACACGGAGTCTCATCCTCATCCATTCCATTACCAACTCCTGCAACAACACCTTCACCTTCGTCAGAGATCTCTGGATCATTTCTCTCATCTGCATCAGGCTGAGGGGCGCTTTCGGCAGCAAGAGTCGGGTCAGACTCACTTCCCTAGATAGGAACATCCCCTTCGGTCGCACGGACCGCCGATCCCTCAAAACTCTTCATCTTGCGCTGAAGTCTGCGCAGCTCCGAAGCCTTGGACTTCTTCGCATCCTTCGCCTTGAGCAGAGAAATCACGGTCTTTCCGAGATTGCGTTCCAAGTCGCTGATCCTAACCTCGAACCGAGACACCTCCGTGGAATGCACATCCTCTATCACCTTCAGTTTCGCTTCGAGCTGAGCAGACCTCTCCTGCGACTCGGCCAACTCCTTAGCTAAACGCTCAACTTCAGATCCGCAATCTTTGATCACTCCATCGATCAACGAAACAAACTGAAAAAGGCAAGACAAACGATCTGACACCAATTAAAAATAATAATCTTTTTAAGCGTGTACCCGCGAACCTATACCTTTGCACGGTGTTGCGACATCAAATCCAAGCTTGGCGCCTTGTTTGACGAAGCTCCAATCTCCGGACCCTTCGAGCCTTGTTTGACGAAGCTCCAATCTCCGGACCCTTCGAGCCTCTCTTTCTCTTGGGAGCATCAAGGTTCGTGCAAGGTCTCTTACGACCTTTGGCTGGAGCAGCCAGCGTTGCACTAAGCACCGGAAGTCCTAGAACAATCGCCCTCTTGGCCGGAGGAGGAGGCTTCAAACTCGTAACCGGCTCGACCTCGGTAGGAGCCGCAACCGTTCTGATCTCGGCAGAAACCTCTAAAGTTTCGACCTCGGAAAGGGGCAGAACAGCAGATCAACCTGACGGCTCGACGATGGCGCCCGTCGAAGGTTTCGCTACGGCACCCGCCGTTTCGTCCAGAATAGCCTTGACCTCTTCCGCAAGAACGGATGGGTTCACCAGGGCTGCACAATTCAGCACTGTAGTTTCCTCGGCATCGCTGCGATCTATCTCCTCCTGGAACAACAGGAACTCAGAGATGCGAGCATCCGACGAATGCGCCATAGGGTTTTCACTAGCTGAGACTCTTGGTTTTGTTGATCACCTTGGAAAGAAGACATCTTGACAATTTTTCTAGAGAGAAGTTGGAGAGAAAGTTGAGAGATGGAAGATATGTTAAGTGATGATCCAATACTTATAGAAAAGAAGAGCTCATCTCTCGTAATGAGACGAATCGCAGCCGTCGATTCCGATTAAAACAACTCCAGTCGCCCGCATAAAACCTTCTCCGAAACTTGTGAGCTGGGGGGGCTAACTATTGGTGTTAAAAACGTAATATCGAGAAGTCGTTTTATAAAATTCTAATAAGTTTCCAAACAAAGAAAATCCGCAGGAAATGTGGAAATCGTTATCTAGGAAGAACGAACCAAACGCCGATTACACGATCGTCCGAGTTAAGCACAAAACCGCGAAAAACCATATCCGCCGTAAACCGCGAGCTGGTTCTGCCAAACTAGCTCGTCGTACGGTGAGCTGAACCGGTCCGGTTCTGCTCGTCATACGTCGAGCTGATTATCCCGAGCCTCGATCTCCCACGTTCTCGATTCAAGGCATACGTCCTTCTGCACTATCATGTTCTGAACCACGATCGAAATTTCTCTCGTTTCGTCTCAATCCGTCCTATCGTTCGAGTGTTACGATAAAAACCGTAAAATCATGTTTTCTTGAAAGAACTCAAGGAAATCGTATAAAACGGCAACGGTTAAACTAAACACCGAACATTTCCTAAACTATACGATTTACTCGAGATTTTTCGTGAGAAATCGTAAAAAATGCGTTTTTAATAAAACTTCGAGTGAATCATAGAAAACGGCAACGATTAACCGAAACATCGAACATTGCAAAATTTTACGATTAACTCGAGAAACTTATTTAAAAACGGCATCGCATCAGGGAACGGTCTCATAAAGTCGTAAAACGACTTTGTCGCAAAACGGTTCAGAAATTCCTAAAACGCGATAAAAGCCTATCTCGCGACATTAAGGAAGTCTAACCCGAAGATGCGACGACGTTTTAACGATTTACTCGCAGAAATAAGATAAAAAGGTCAAGTTTGAAGATAAATGTCAAGTTTGAAGATAGAGAAGATTTCCGCGGCAAAAAAGGAAAGATAAAGATAAATGGAAGATTCTCGATAAACTCGAATCTGGACGAAATGGAAGGATTAAACCGCCTAGGAAGGGATTATATAAGAAAGAGGCAGAGGACAGAAGCAGAGGACGAAAATTAGACCTAGAGAGGCGGCTGTTAGCTTAGGCGAATTTTGGACTTAGGTGTTTAGATTAGCGAGTCGGATTCTTAGAACGTTTTGACGTCTAAGTTCCGCGATTCTCTTTGTAACAGCAGTCAATCTCTTATTCAGTAAAAGCTCTTATGAAATTTTTTTATCTATACTCTGTTCGTTGTTATTCTTATTCATCCATATTTTGTTAACTTTGTTCGTTTTAGTGATTTCCGCAGAGATCCAGGACCTCGGGAGACTTACGTATTCCCACACGCGGACTGTTTTCCGATGATTTCCAAGATAACGATTGTCGTGTTTTAAGGAGTTGCTTTGCTCGGAGAATCCTTAGATTTCTTTTCGACGCTTTTCCGCAGTTTTAAAACATAATCTTAATTTTGCGGAAAGCTTTGGTCGTTGATTCCGTCGTAACCGATTTTTAACCCAACAAACGAGGAGGTCTTTTTTGATTATTCAATACTTTGATACGAGCTTTCCGCAACTTCGTATCTCCATAGAAAGTATATAGTTTCTGGTATGATTTTTCTGGAACTTTTAGCCATTGATTTTGTCGTGACCGATTTTGACCCCAACAGTTAGCCCCCCAGCTCGTTAGAACCCTGAGTTTCTAGTGTGAGGTTCTAGCAAGTGATTGGAAAAATTTAGGAAGGTTAGGCAAGTTAGGCAAGTTACGCGGAATTTATGGTTGAAAAGTTCCGTTGAAAGTGGTCTTCCCACTCTCATTGGAATGGAAAGCAGTAGGATTGGGGCTGCGCCTAGTGAAAGCTGCCTACGTACCCTTTTGAAGGGATCAAGCCTTTCGTAATTCATTTTAGAGTTAAGGTTCGTATGACCTGTTTTCGATTGAGACCTTTACAGTCTAGTTATTCGCAGAAATTATCGAACATGGCGATATCGATGACTTTTTGTATCATCCTCGAGATTTGCCTTGTCGACTGTTTGCTTCGGCCAAGTGCGGCCATTATATTTTTAGACTGGCCGTATGCAGCTTCGAATCCGTGCCGCTTTGCAGCCGTCTTTTAAAATTGTGTTTTGCGTTTTAAGAGCTAGTTTGTATTCGTATGAATGTGGAGGGAAGAATATGATTTGTTGTCTCATAGGCTAACTCTTTTTTTTGTAGATCGCCCTATTCGTTTGCTTCTTTTAAGATGTTTAGAATCTTGTGAGCATTTAGATATGGACGAAGAGACATGCCTTTAGGATCTCATTTCATGCCTTGAGACATTAGAGACCAGTGTGCTGGGTTTGGAAGACCTAGGTTTACTTTCGGTTTTAAGGCTTTGCGATGACTAATCGACATTCGTTTTGCCTGTTGCGATTTTAACCTGATTCCGTACCGATTTAAAGTCCGCGATAGGTTCTCGGCTTATAGGACTTGTCTGGTCGGAATCGAGCATCCCCGAAGGTGCTGACCAAAATTTGGATTTCTTTATAGCGCTATTACCCTTGTTTCGGGTGTATAAGATATATCTCTCGAGATAACTTAAGTTTCTTTAGGACTGTTGCGAGTTTCTTGTGATCAGCAATAAACTTAGGTGGTAGATGTTACCGTTTCTTGGATCTTCGCGAAGGATATATATCTTAAGAAGTTGAGTATTTATAGTCATGGTTGGACTGTTGGATCTTCCAAGAAAGTGATTTTATCGAGGAAGGTAGTTTTGTCGAAAATTGTTCTTCAGACATCTGCGACGTCTCGAAATGCCGAA
The DNA here is from genome assembly GCA_932364175.1 of Eruca vesicaria subsp. sativa. Taxonomy (NCBI): domain Eukaryota; kingdom Viridiplantae; phylum Streptophyta; class Magnoliopsida; order Brassicales; family Brassicaceae; genus Eruca; species Eruca vesicaria. Next base: position 9,238 of record CAKOAT010194155.1, on the reverse strand, counting down.
TATCAGTTTTTCTTTCATATGTCATGTTTCGTGTTAGAAACGTTTGCAGGCTTGAAGATGTTGTGCGGTGTTGCAAAGGTTTTGTCTTAACCCTGCTTCGCAGGAACACTTTGGTTTGTTTGCGGAAATTCGCAGCCAAAGCTTACGTTCCTGCTTGGATGTTAAGTAGTTTGATTTGTGCTAGATAAATTAGGACCGAGGGTTCGTGTAAGTTTGTTCCTGAAACGAATCATCTTTAATCACAGTGCTTTGTGAAGTGTTGACCTTCTGAGATCCTTTTCATATATTTTAAGGATAACTCGTACGGCTTCAGGAGCTCTGTTACAAATGTTTTCTTACACGTCGGATTTTGTAGTCAACTTGCTTTGGAAATAGAGTGAATCGTGAGAATACAGAACTTAGTCAATTTTCGACAAGTTTGCATTATCCGTTGAACGTATTGGCTTGGCGTGAAGGTTGTATTCAGCCGCATACCCAAGGGCGTAGTTGGTAGAGGATTATACCACCACATTCTCGTGCTATCAATAATATCGAGTCAGATTGTAAACTTGGACTCGGCATTGAAGTGAAGCGTGATCGAATAAAGGCCAAGTAGCCTTTATCGAGATTGATATGCCAAGTATGCCCGTGGTTGTAGGAAACGTTTTTCCGTTTTTGGTTTGATTTATACGAAGAAAGTTTCGTATAATATTTCCTTTGTTCGTATGGAAGTTGTTTTTTTTTTTTACCCGAGGGAGACAAAGCCTAAGAAGCTTGATGTAAAGCCCGTGCGGAGTCGTTTGTGGAGTAGTTTCATTCTCAGATGTAATCGAGAGGAATGAGAGTGGACGCTTGTGAACCGAATGGCTAAAGAATGAGATCTTTCAGATAGTGGTGCGAGGAAACAAAGTTTAGATTGGTCGTCCAGCGTCGGATCGTATGGCTTTGCTATATGGAAAGTAATTTTCGCGAAACCTGTTACGTTTACTTTCGAAAGTTACTTTGTATGTCAAGGTCTTCGACTATATGAAGGCAGCCTTTCATAAGGTTCAGTCCGAAATCAATCAAACTCTCTTTTTCTTATCTTTTTCGTCTTTTGTTATCGAGCTGCGACTCGACTAGGTTTAGGGTTTTATGTTGATAACTCGCTGACGGCCTTTGCGGCATAAGCCTTTGTAAACTCTTGTAATGATCGCAACGTTCTTACGCGAAATCGAAATAAGATCTACTTTCTCTATAAATTCGTTTTATGATTGTTGGGGTCAAAATCGGTACGACGGAATCAATAGCCAAAATTCCCCGCAAACGCGTAAACGCAACAGTTTTATAAAACTCGAGAGATCGTTTTATAAAACTCGAGAGATCGTTTTATAAAACTCGAGAGATCGTTTTATAAGAACTCGAAGATCGTTTTATAAAACTCGAGAGATCGTTTTATAAAACTCGAGAGAT
>CAKOAT010194044.1:33197-52754 GCA_932364175.1 Eruca vesicaria subsp. sativa | reverse complement strand
GACTGCAATCAGATCATCATATGTGGGGAACTCTCTAGTTCTATACTGTTGTTGCAACACTGCATTAGAAGAATGCATGGTGGAATATGTCTTATCAAGCATATTCTCCTCAGTTACAACATCACCACATAGCCTCAACAAAGACACAATTCGGAACAAGGCCGAATTGTACTCATCCACGGTCTTAAAATCCATGAATTTCAGGTTCTTCCATTCATCTCGAACCTTTGGGAGTAACACCGTTTTCTGGTGATCATAACGTCGCTGTAAAGCGTCCCAAAGTTCAAGTGGATTTACCATAGTGAGGTACTGATTCTTAAGCCCTTCCACAAGGTGGTGGCGTATGATCTGAATTGCCTTATACTGGTTCTTGATCGGCTCATTATTGCCTTTCACAATAGTATCACCAAGACCTCTAGAGTTCAGGTTGATCTTGGTATCAAGAGACCACTGCAGGTAGTTATCTCCAGAGAGATTGAGAGCTGAGTAGTCAAGGTTTGCAATCTTAGACATCTGAATCACATAAACCACACACATTAGGGTTTCACAAAAACTTGTGATTTCTTGACTACTTTACAACCACAAACCAAACCATACTTGTAACTACAATGATCATTGTGAAGACAAACAAAAACACACCATTATGATCATTCAAAACTCATATGGTTCAGCATTGGTCGGAATGGGTGAGATGACATTAAAAACATATGCTGGTCAGATTTATTAAACAATATGAATGCAACCAAATTCAACAATATGGTGCAATTCATAAAATCATTCATTCACACAATTAAACAAAATCAAACATACTAATTCTCCCCCTGATTTTATTAATTGTGGTAATTAGGGTTTCAAGGCCCTTAGGTCAAATTTTAAAATCAAGAAAAATTAGGGTTTTCAAGTCCCCGAGAACTTTTAAAACAGGCGGCTAAGGTAAAACAATCATCCAATCAACTTTTAAAAATTTTAAAACTTGAAATCAGAGTTAAAACTTTCATAAAAATCAGTTTTCTTAAAAAAAAAAACTTTTATGCAATCAATCTTAAATCATATTAGGGTTTAAGGTTTCAAGGCCTTATGATCTTAAAAAGGTTTCAAGGCCTTTAGGATTTAGGTTCTTTAAAATAAACAATCAATCTAACAATCCTAAACCTCAAACAATCAATTTAAACAATTAAAAACAAATTAAAACCGATTTTAGGGTTTAGGGTTACAATTCCATAAATTAGGGTTTTTAAATTCTCAGATATGATCACTGAAACAATCAAACAAAATTAATTTGGAATTGATTTCAAGATAAGGGTGAAAGAAAGGTAGAAGGGAGAATCAAATTCTAGTTTATTCAAATTTTAGGGTTTAGCAAAAATAATCTTAAAATCTATGATGATTGTTTCTATGTCCTCAGATTAATGTGTATACCTTTTCTTTTGCAGATTTAAAGTAACCGGACCACCAAGAACAGGAGAGAAGACCGCGAACGGATCACCGGGTCGTCTAGGGTTCTTGGACGAGAAAAGGAAATTCTCTGGCGGCTGGAACGGTTGGTTCTGCTATCGGCTAGGGCTTCCACCGGAAAAAGGAAATTCGGGTGAGGCGGCTGGTCGGGAAAAGGAAATCGGGTTGGGAACTCGCCGGGTAAAAAGGAAACTCGGCTAGGGTTCTCGCCGGGAAAAGGAAACGCGGGTGGAGGCTCGCCGGGGAAAAGGAAAGATCGGCTAGGGTTCTTGGTCGAGTAAAAAGGAAACTCGGGTGGAACACTCGCCGGAAAAAGGAACTCGGGTGGGAGCTTGGTCGGATGAGAGAGAAAGCTCGAACTAGGGTTCTGATTTCTTTGCTTGAATTACCAGAGCAATTCGTGCTGATAACGTGTTGTAAACCAAAGTGAAATCTGTGTCTTATTCATGCTTTAGAGGTTCCATATATATATGGGATACAAGAACAAGATAAATGGAAAACATCTAATTCCTAAAGTAACAAGGAATTGGAAATACATAGAAAAGGAAAAGGGAACCAGCCGCCTAGACTATTGGGTCACACGACCATTGGGCTGGTTCTAATCTATCTAATGGTTAAGGCCCATTCACTAATTGGTACATAACAAAATCAGATATATAAGAATGAAACAAGATAGTGATAAAGTCTCTAGTGGATAATAAAATTCTTCAACTGTTTTTGATAAATAAGTATATCAACTCAAATCTACTAATATTAATTTTCTGTCTAAAGTATAAATTCAATGTGAATAAAAACACATTAATAAAACGATGTATTATAATCATAGAAAACTACACTTTTTTTTCTTTTGTTTCAACTGTTTCTAGGTTTTAAGTTAAAAAAAAATTGTTACACTTTGTTTATTGGCTTTTACTAACAAAATAAAAGACCTATGTTGTTACCCTCTCAATGTGATTATAATTTTTAACACAATCAATACAAGGTTAACCAAAGAAACCAAAGTTTTACCACAATGAATATCAATTATGTAATTTTTACAGGTCATTAATTTACATCACCGCTTTGATTTTGTAACAAAAAAACTAGAAAAGTAGAGAGCAAGAACGCCACCTACTACTATGAATCAAAAAGGAGAAGACAACCACCTACTACGTTCCTGAATGTTCCATGAAAAAGTATATGACCGGAAAATTTACAAACGCAAAACCTATATTGACTTGTTTGGTCAACGAAGAAAAGTCAATAAGAGCATTGAGTTCTGTGATCTCTGTCTCTGAGAATCCCATGATACAGAGCCACCCGGTTCGCTGGCATCGTCGATATTCCACAAACTGAACCGGTCTTCCCCGGTTTATTAGTCACTGGCTCCGGTACGATTCTCCTGCTCAGTTCCCTCCTCCGGTAATCTTTCCCGTTCCCTTTCGTATCTTTCACATTCCCCGCGAAGCTAACTTTCTTCTTCTTCCTCCTCTGTTTCTTCGTTTCCTCTGCTTCCCAAGAAAGAAAGAAACTTAGTTATCCGATAAAAAAGATCAGTCAGAAACTTCAAGAAAAAGATTACGTACCTGAAGATAAGCAAGAACGGAGGGTTGGTGGCGGTGGCGTCTGATCATGAATCTTCCCGTGGAACTGACGAGCCATCGCGAGAAAGAGAGCAGTGCTCGAGAAAACCATGGCGGTTGCGATCGCTACGGTGCCACTAGAACAACCCAACATGGAAGACATGTTCTTGAAGTTTCTTTGAAGATACTCAGAAAGAGAGAGAGAGAGTTCTCAAGAAATCCAACGGAGAAGAGAAGTTAGGTTTGAGATGATTGGTTGTTAGTACTTGGGAGAGACGTGTGTTTGTGTGACGAGACTTGTAACTTAAACCAACTGTTGAAACTCTATGGTAGGATTCTCTTCTCTTGACTCTCTTCTATACTTATATACAAATATAGTAGGGTTAGGAAAATTTAATAGAAAATAAGTAAAGTTGGAAAAGAATTTGATTTTAGTGCTTCGTTACTCACATATCTTAGTGGGAAAAAGGAAAATAATAAAAGTAACACTGTTTTTGGTCAATAAACAATTTTTATTATAGAGAAAATCAACTCGGAATTTGCAACAATTTTTCCTAGTTTTTAAAAGCTATATCTCATCTCATATGTATATTTTGTTTATCAACAGGTGTAGATTATAGAGCTTGTGAATGCACAAAGTCGAACAATATTACATGCAAATGTAAAAACCCAACTCATAATCTTGTTTGTTTATTATCCAAATTACTAAAAGAAATTTACTTGGATGGATCTTTTTAAAAAAACAGAAAAAAAAGAAAACGCAAATTGTACAGTAACGAGAATTATTGGAGAGCATGTCGACAGAATGTGAGGTTTCTATTAGCTTGGATGAATGTTAACCACTTGCCTGTTTGCAGAGCCATATCTATCAGACAATATCGAATGAATCTAAGTAGTTTAGTTAAAGTTGATGTGAGGATTAATAATGAGGGCTTCATACACGTGTCCGGTCCATTTTTAAAAACCTTTTGCCGATATCTCTAGTTCCGGCATTTAACCAATAAGGTTCCACCATGTTTTACAAATTAGAAACTTCCGTATATAGAAAAAACTACTCGAGAAAGAAGTCTTACGAAACTTCCTAGGTGAAGCTATTTGAACACGACCAGCAACTACTACTAACTACCTCTACATTGTCATGTGCATCACACACTTGACACCAATATTCAAATAAACAAAAAAAAAAGAAGAAATATCAAATATAAGATTCATAACAACAAAAAGAAAGTTCATAAAGATCACAAAGCTAACATTCTCAAGATGTCATTGTACGAATTAAAAAAACCAAAAGGGTGAAAATTCAAACATACCAAACCAACAACCAACTTATTAGTTCTAAAGGTAGACAAAGACACTCAATTTATTCAGACACAAAGAAAGTTCATTGTTAAGACATACCAAATGAAACTTAAGTTGTAAGGATTGGAGGCAAGTAGTCTGACTTGGTGCCGAGGATACGAGCCTTTGTGTCAGGGAAGAACTCAAATCCAGGAAACTCAGTGATGTCACCTTCACTGTCGACACCAATAGGGTAGCGAAGCAAGTGACCGGGAAGGTCATGTTCGAGTGACTCGCTTGAGTATAAGTCCCAATACTTTTCAGAAATGCGGTTAGCTTTCTCAATGCATTCCACGCTTGATGGATCAAGGAAAGTCTCATCGAGCATTCCTAGGTGTTCGTACCAGAGTGACATGCGGAACCCATGGATCTGTCCACGAGCTGGTTGTCTGTGTGACAAGTGATGTGGTTGGTAGCCTCCCATTGCTATCTCAGAATCTCTTGCACCATCCATTGACCTCTGGTTGATGTTAGCAGATCCAATGATGATATATTCATCATCAACTGCAACATAGCACGTCAAGTGAGTCACACACATCCAAAAAATTAATGTAAAATACCATTAGATAGCACTAAATAAAGTTTTTAATAGAGGCAAATTACCAAAATGCATTATTAAAATTTTATTAAGAAAAACATTTTTTGTTTGGATTTACTGATTTAAGTTTAGGGTTTAATATCTTAGAAGGTGAGATTAAAACTAAATCAAGTTTTTATTCAAGAAAAATAGAGGAAAATCACCAAAATTTCTAAAAAATTTTTTTTTTAAAGTTGAGTTTTGGTTTACGGGTTAAAATTTAGACTTTTATATTTTTAAGAGTAATTTTTATGACAAAAAAAAAAAAAAAAAATTATGACAAACTAAAAAATGTGCTATTTATGAGATTAGCTTTTTTTAATGGAGTAGTATACTTACCGATCATCATTTTGGTGTGGATAAAAACATAAAGTGATGCACACATAGGCATTTATCCATTTTTTTTTAAAAAAAAAGTACTGTTAGATAGCAAGTTTTTATTCAAGAAAAATAGAGGAAAATCAGCAATGAACATTAAAAAATTTTAAAACATTTTTATTTATTTTTAGTTGAGTTTACTGGTTAAAGTTTAGAGTTTAATATTTACAGGGTAAGATTAGAGTTATGGTTTAGAATGTAAAATAATTTAGTGTTTATTGTTTAATAAATACTTTTTTTTCCTTTTTAAGAGCTATTTTTATGACAAAAAAAAACTAAAAATGTGCTATTTATGAAATTTGCTCTTTTTGTGTGTTCAAAAAAAACTTACCGATCATCATTTTGGTGTGGACGTAAATCATGAAGCGACGTGCTTCTTGTGCCCTCATATAGCTAGAGTCTGCGTCTGGTCTCTCTGCTGGCTCATACTCTCCCTCTTTCTTAACCTCACGGTTTCCTAGACAGAAGAAAGTCAGATAGTTCCTAGGATCTTCCTCTGAGCCCTGAGCTCTAAGAGCCTGAACAATATCCTTGTACATCATCTGCATTGTCCTCCTCTGCCAATCTAATATAGCTTGCACTGATGCACTCTCTGGTAAACCTTCTGGCCACATTGGCACCACAACATAAACCCTGAACTTCTCTCCCTTCTCAATCTTGCTAACGATCTTGAGAGACAACTCCTTTGGGATTAAGTGTAGAGCGTTGATGTCTTCAGGAGTGATACCATCAGCAGCCCAAGCAAAGGAGCTTCCAAGGAAGTACTGATTCTCAATGTAGATGAAGTCTTTAGCACGTCTTATGGCATGAATGTAAGCATCTTGGATACTCCTGTCAATGATGTTATCCTTACCACTTACAAGACCAGCTTCGGCAGCAGCTTCAGGTGATTCAGGGAAACCAGCAGCAGCTCCACCATCAATGGATCTAAAGAGCTGGACATTCCACACGTCATGATCCTCTTGGAACATAACAGGAGAAGGAGTGATGATGATATCACTAAGCTCTCTCAACTTAACCAAAATGTCTTTACCACCTTGCTTGCTCCATCTCTGCTCGAAGTTATACAAAACATCCCAAGCAATGGGACCTTCGAGACGAGAGTGAATGTCATGCCAAGGCTCCCTTGGACCACCTTTGGTGATAGCAGCTCCTGTGAAGTTAGGCTGATGGAAGTCATCATGGTGAACTGTGTCCAACGTCCTGAACAAGGAGTGGAAAGGTGTGTCGTAACGTCCATCACAGAGATCAATACCACCGACAAAACTCACTATCCTCCTCATCTGTGAACCTCCTTGGCTTGGCATCTCACTATCCACAACAACAATCTTCTGATGATGCGTGAACATAGCAGAGACCTGCAAGTTTTGGACTATGCTACCACCATCATCAGGGTTACGTGGACACAAAATACAATGAACATCACTTCCTCTGAAGAAATTCTCAGTCTCTTCATCATGAGTAGCCATGAGACCATCTTTCTTCAACACATCAACGGAGGTTCTGTCATCCCAAACAAGGAGAAGAACCCTAACACCTTCACTAGCCTTCTTCTTGAGTAGGTCACCAACAGTCATGTCTCCACCCGCCTTTGGCCTCCTTGAGTCTCTCACCAAAGAAATCTCAGTATACACAGACCATCCAGTGATGTAAATCATATGCTGCGCATTGCTTATAGCATCAAAAATATCCTCCCAACACCTCTGCGGCTCATAGTTCTTCCCACCAGCTAAAGGGATTCTTGGGACAAAGTTGTCTGGAATGTGAGCGTCTTGGTACAGAGAAACCTTGCATCCCTTCCTCTGAGAGAAGAACGTGTAGGGAACTCCAGGGAACTTAGCACTCTTGATACCTTGGTTCCAGTTACGATCAGCTTCAACACCAAAGTACTGAAGCTTCACATGGATCTTGGACCCTCCGTGAATAGGGTTTTTGTCATTGTCCAAGATCTCAACCCACTGGTCAACTTCCTCGCCGTGGATGACTTGGTCAACAGGGATGTAGGCTCTACCGATGAGGGTAGCACCAATGGGGTTATCATCCTTGACGGTGAAGATGATGTCAGAAGCCAAGTGGGCACAGTAGATATGAAAGGACTCATACCACTTTGGGTTTTTGGGGTCATCTTTGATCTTTCTGGTTCTTCCAACTCTGGCTCTTTGGAGATCAATGGTTGCGTAGAGTTGTGTTTCTCCTTTGCCAACACCAATGGTCTCTTCTACATTTGCCAGAATCTGAAAGTTTTTAAACAGAAAATAAAGATTAAAATAAATTGTCTCTTGAGTTGCAGCTTCAGGAATAGTAAGCATCAACATTGGACCTCAAGTATGCCACAAACATTTCAATACCTATTATTTCATTAATTTGTCAAGGAAAGTTCTTATCAGTGATCTCTATTTTTATTTTGTCAACTAAACTCGCCTAGTGAAACATTAGGCTTTTGACCCCAAATTTTTTTGAACCTTATATACATTACATATGCCATAGCCGACAAAATCTCAGATTCGTCTGTAAAATTTTCTGTAGGATCAATTGCTAAAGACTAATTATAACTTATAGGAAAAAAAAAATAAGTAGCCTCTAAATAGAGTCAGCATGGAAATTTAAGCTACACGGAAAATAATAAAGGTGAAACATTTGAAAGCCACTTCTAAACTGGTAAAATAATTTAAGTGTGAAGTTAAGCTAATCCATAAAGTTCTTCAATTATCTTGAGTAAGTCCGAAAAAATCGTTACAAAGATAGTCGAAAATATGATCTTTTGACCAAAAAAAAAGACCATAGTCCAAAGGAGAATATCCATTTCCATGTGGAAGAGACCATGACATGACTTAAGAACAAAGGAATCACAAAAAGAGGATAAATGTAACGAAAATGACCAACAAAACTATTACCTTTCCGAAGAAGCCAGACCTGAGACCACCAGAGTGGAGTTCATCAACCTCATAGATCGTAGCGTGCAAAGTCCCATGCAACAGATGCTGTGCCATTTTCTCACCTACAACAAATAATCATTTTGTACAATACATCATGTTGATCGTACAGAAAAAAAAAATAAAGCGAGATCCAGGAATAATAATAGTATATCGAATTTTCAAGATCTGGAGTCAAAAGACAGCAAAATCCAAGAAACTTCAAAATTGTGAAACTATAGTCACTGATCTCGCACAAGAGTCAATAGTCAACGATCATCAAAATCACAAACTCAAACCGATCGTTATTTTTGTGTAGTAAGCATAAATCAGACCAGAACAGAGTTCAACTCTAAGATTTGTAAACTAAAAACAAGAAAAGTCAAAACGGATGAGATTCAAAGAGAAAGAGATAGAGACTGACCACTGCGAGATCGGAGTCGGTGGTCAGAGGGGAGGAAGACGAAGAGTTGGGGATCTGATCCGTGATTGAAGAAGCCCCTGTTTTTTAAGAGCTGCTACAATGAGGTGGGGCTGCTGAATATTTAATGTAAACTTTTATACATTCCATGGTCATGATGTGAACGCGTGGGCCCTCATTTTTATCATTTTCTTACATAACGTTGATGACTTTCTCGCTTTCACATGTCCCCACCCGTACTAAGAAAAAAATATTTTTCTATTTCAGCCCTAAAGTTTCTTAGTTTCACAATTAAATCCTTATTTTTACATAATAATACTCTGAGACCATTTATAATCCATCTCTATTATTGTTTTTATATTTTCTCCTAAAATAGAGAATTTTTATTATAAAAAAGGATTTGAATTAATATTACCTTTATAATAGAATTTTCTATTTATAGAAAAATATAAAATATACTATTTTCACCTCTAAATACAAAAAAAGATAACATTTTCTATATTTTTTAAAAAAATAGAAGAACTTCATTATACAAATATATAGTAGAACAAATCCAACTCTATAATCAAAATCTCTATTTTAGAAGAAAATATAGAAACATATATTGGAGATACTCTAAGTTTGTGGTAATAGCTAATTGTTACCGATTAAGTTTGAAATACTTTGGTTAATTTTATACATTTTAAATAACTTGATATTAAAAGCAAAAAAAAAAAACTTTGGGGTTAAATGTAAAAAATATTATAAAGGTTCTGGAAATGAGAAACTGGTAGAGTTGGTGATTATTACAAAATCTTAGTTTGGAAAGAAATATCAAAACATTCAAAGCTGTAATATCCCCTGACTCGATTGGGACAAAATATCCATATCGTGCTCCCAACGTTCTGCATCCAAATGCCACGACGCCGTTTCCCAAGCTGGATCTTCACCGTCCAATAAACTTTAGATCTGCTTTTCTCCTTAGGTACACAACGTGTTCACTTCTATTATTAGTTAACTCTTCCTTCATTGGCTCTCGTGACAACAAAGTGGATTGCGAATTATTATCTCAGATGTAAAGCTGGATGATACTATTCTACAGTCATCTCAACCAAACTAGTACTATAAAGTTTCCTTACATCATTTTCGCTAGTCGATTAGTTTGGGGACTTTGAATGCAACTTAATCGTAAACTTTAACATACTTCATATAAGTCATGAGTTATGTCATTATCAGACTGGTCATTATCATGTGACATTGTTTTTTTGTTTAGTATGTACGGCTGTCCATCATAATTAATTGTGTTGCGGAGGAAGTTGTTCATGGTCGAATTGTTAGAGAGCTATTAACCCTAATTATTTCCTGATATTGTATATATTGCAGATAATTACATTCTTTTTTATTAACAGTAGATCATCATCATTCATCGTCACAAAAAAGAAAATAATTAAATCATTTTCTTTTAAAAGACAATTACTAATAAGACTCATAATGTTTTGAGAATATTTAAAAACTAGGTGATTTTTCCGTGCTCATGCACGGATATGAATATTCATAAAAATAAAATTTTATAATAATTGATTGATATTTAATTTTAGTTTTGAATCAATTTATATGTATAATTTATATTAATAAATATTATAATATTCTAATTATACATATGACTTTGGATATATTATTGTCGGTTTAGTTACTTTTTGGATCAATAGTCGGTTTGGTTATCAATTCGGTATATTTTATAATATCTATTTTTTTGAATTCAGCTATAATATTTTGTATTCTTAATATAATAAAATTTTGATTATTTTTCTTATTTTCATTTCGGTTGGTTATTGTATTTAGATATGTAAATATATTTTTTGACCAAAAAAAAGATATGTAAATATATTCTTAGATATGCATATAAATTATAGTTAAATTATGTATAACTTAATATATATATTGTGCTTAAAATGAAATAAATAATAAGCTGCAGTGTTTGATTCAAAATTACATAAATGAATATAATGATAATATTTTGAAATCTCATGCATATATATATATATATAAATGCTAAAAAGAATTAAATTGTAATAGGTTAATACTTCTTTTTCTTTTTAATATGCTTTGAGTCAACCTCTATTTTATATGTATAAAATTAAATAGATTATTATTATTATTATTATTATTATTATTATTATAAAATACATGTTCTTATTGTAGTTAGATGTCTAATTTTGGATATAAATTAGATTAGTCGAGTCATTCATTTTGTGAGTATATTGAGTTAAACCTATTTTTAAATTAAAATTGAAGTATAGTTACTTTTTATTTTAGTTAAGTCAAATCAAGTTAGTTTTATTTATTACTTAAATATACATGTATTTTCATAATATTTAATTACTCGTTATTTTAGTTAAATCAAATCAAATTAGTTTTATTTATCGCTTAAATATACATGTATTTTCATAATATCTATCAAATTATATGGTGATTTCTAAAAAAATATTAGAAAATAAAGTGTAACTGATAAAATTTTGGATGTTCATGAACATATATATTTTTATTATTTTAAAAATATATTTTATGTTATTTAAAAATATACATTAGTGGGGATATTACTATTTTGTGAATTTTCTTTTTTAATAAAGTTATATTATATACATGTATTTCGTTTTTAATTTTTTAAAAAACTTTAGAAATATTTCCTTTTTTATTATATATGTTATTTGGAAAAAGGTAAAAAAGAAACTAAATAAAAAAATAATCTTAAAATCTAAAAATTCATTAAGGGTATCTAAGTAATCAACCATTGCGAGAGTTAAAGTGAACGCGACACATAAGAAACTGACTTCTCAAAAAATATTATAGAGATTTTAGGACACAGACTATGGCCCCCCACCCGCTTGCCGACAATGGCGATGTCTTTTTCTCTGTGTAATACTAATTTGATTATGCACTGATTGGTCAACAATGGTTGTTAAGTTGTATCAAATACTGAGATACGCTTTACTTGGGAAATCTATCAGTGTATATAGTGTGTTTAAACCCAGTTTTGGCATTAATAAAGTTTATAACACATATTGACCTGGTTAAAAGTAAGCACAGAGAAAGAGAATAAGCCTATCCTGAAGTACCCAACATTTTTTTGGTAGAAGTCACATAAATAAATTTGATCAAAAAAAAAGTCACATAAATAAATAAATTTCGTCACCACCTTAATTATAAGCTGTTGCATAATAAACGTTATACTCAAGTTTTTCGGGTGGCACTTTTCAACGCTCGATTTTTCATCTGACAATTGTAACAAAAGAAAGAAACAAACAAAATCCTAAGTTCTACGTATGTTATTGGTAGGCCTTTCAATCTCAAGTTTCTAACAAAAAGTCCAAGAATCCATACGTTAAACGTATGTTATTGGTAGGCCTTTCAATCTCAAGTTTTTTTTTTGATAAAAGAACCCTACATTTTAAAATTCTAAATCTATATGTATAGCCTTACAATATTGCATATCCGTTAATTGATTTTAGAAATTCCTCTTGAATTAGAAACAACTCATTTCCAAAAAATCTACATACAAATTCATTCCAAAGTTATACTAAGGTTAAATCTGGTTCTTGTTTTTTTCTTTCTGTCAACCAGTTAGATCTGGTTCTATGTTCCTTATTTGCTACGTTTTCATTGACATTCGTCATTAAAAGAAGATAACCAAACTCTACTTCGAATGTGATTACTCTTAGGAACTATGGTCGATTTACCCGGACGAGTTAGCTCAACTGACAGTATCCCAGGCATTTGTTTGAGAGGTCACCGGTTCGAGGAATGTCCAGAGCCGTAAAAGGTATAAACAAAGGCTGACTTCAAACCTAGGAAAATTAGGACCTTTGGCCCGAACTTTTTAGTTTTACAAAAAAAACTATGGTGTATGGTCGACTTTCACAAATAATCTTGACTTTTGTAGGCCATTAGCAAACTCCACTATTTATCAAAATATATATTTTTCTGTTTACTTTTTTTTTGTTGATACCAGTAAAAAACAAAATTTGACCCTTACAAAAAACGATCCCACTCAAATAATTACAAAACATTAAAAATAAAAGATGAAATTTAATTATAGAAATAATATGAATAAATATTTTTTTTTATTTTTTAAACAATGAATTTATGAATTTTAGCCTAAATTCAATAAACACATTTTAATCTTCAATTTTAGTTACATATTTGTATTAAATCCAAACTATATTAGACCTAAATAATTTATATTAGAAAAATAATATATGAGCGAATTTGAAAAAGATAGATGGTTTGTATTTTTTTTTGTCGAACACAAGACTGCGAGAACTTTCATACTCAACAAGTAATTTTTAGATAAATTCAGTTTAGTTTTCTATTTTCTTTTTATATTCTTTTTTTCTTATATTATTTTTACAAAACCAAAAATGATTACAATTAATCATTCAATTCAAAAAAATATTTAGGGTTTTTATGTTCATCTGAATATCTTTAACAAGTAATTCTATATTTACAACTATACTATAAAATTTATCAGGAAAATAATGAATCATCTTTTCTAAATCTGAAAATAAAAACTTATCAACAAATAATAATTTCTCATACATGAATGAACATCATCAAAATTGTATTACAAAATTGCATTTGTGATCAGTTTTTAAATAGTTGTTTAACTGTTTTCCAATATGCTTAAGTATTCTGTTACTATTATTTAACTATTAAACTTTTATAAAACTTTTCATTAAGCACAGGAAAAACACTTTTCATTAAACTCAAGCTATATTACGTAGCATAATTAAAATTTAATTAGTCTATATTTTATATCTTATTAGTTGTTGGTTTTTAAATTATTTTCATTATGTATTAATTGTTAATTATTTTTATATTATTTTGTATTTTAGGTTAACCTTAAATTTGGTGGTAAAAAGAGAACCAAAAATCGGTGAGATTCAGTATTTTTATTTTTGTTGGTATAAGTAAGATGAAATGTATAAAGATTAATAGCGTAAATTGATTTATCCTCTTTCTCATGAATTTTAATAATTATAATTACAAATTTAATTGGTTAATTATATTATATTTTTCACTAAATAGTTATATTTTTATAATTATAATAATTCTATTTATTATAATTATAAATTTTTTTCTTTTAGTTATATTATATATTTTCACTAAATGATTATTTTTAACAAAAAAATTAATGTCAATTTTTTTTGGTTTCATTAAAAATAAAATATTAGTTATAATGATTTAGAAGTTATTAATTTGTTTGAAAGTTTTGGTGGTTGTATTTAGGGTTCACCTCATGTTTGTTTGGGACATGTTTCACGGATCAGTGTGATATAATTGTGTATTTTTGAAACTTCTATTCTCGAGCCTATGGTATTATGTACTAATTTTCGCCAACTTATTCTTAAAAACTATCAATCAAGTGGAGAGATATTTACTTCCATTTACTTTTTTTTTGTTAGTGTTTCAAAGAAGATAAACGCACACTCATCATTGTGCTAGGTACAGTGAACGTAACAATATTTTCTCATTTTCCTTCTCTTTTCCATTTTATTTATTATGATTATGTTTGATCGGAAAAAACTGTGAAATCTTAGCGTCACTGAAGTGGTGTTATGAGGTGAATGATTCTTAGGCAGAATGGTGTTAAACTAATGACATATTATTTTGTCAGGTTTTACGTCTGATATTCTGATTTATTTTGTTTTCATCTTGTGTGTATTCGTTTAAAGATAATTGATTGTTATTTAGTGTTTTATTTGTCTATAATAAAATAAATGACATGTTCACCATCTCTATCAAAATTTGATGTCCGTTTATATTTTGGACATTTTTATTTTTATCTACAGTCAAACATATTTTGTAATATTATATTATTTTTAGTATTAAATATTTTATGATTTGTTTGTTTTTCATAAAAGTACATAATTATTTTATGTGTCCGATTATTTTTTATACACAGTAATTGATATAAGTTCAGTGTGTATATAATATCGTTTTTAACAACAACATACATTATAATTTATGTGGGAATCTTTGTATTTGTTTGGTATGTTTATTCATTTTGATTTAGTTAGTATTCTAATGTTTTTATTGTATATTTAATGCATATTAATTCCTAATATGCCACTATTAAAAATCTAGTGATACACACACATAAATATATATATATATATATATATATATATATATATATATATATATATATATATATATATATATATATATATATTCAAATTTAGTGAGTATCTATTTTTTCTTAATTTACTGAAAAAAATAATAACAGTAAAACTCACTATTTATAGTTTGTTATTTTATTAACAACATTAAATTTCACTATTTATATTTTGTTATTTTATTATATAAGTAATTTCTAACACTTGTCAAAATTTTGATAAAATAAAATATCTAAGAATATAAATTATCGATTATTTTCATCCTTATACATTTTTTTTATTCATGGATACTATGAACTTTAATATATTTTTTTATCTCAAAATAAAAAGATTCATTATTCTTAAAAATAATTGATAAATGCATTCACATAAAGTAAACATTTGTCAATATTAAATATTATTTTTTGTGTAATAATTATTTTGCATGCTATGTGTCATTTTCTTCTCATCCTATTCAGTGACATGATATCATCATGAGGGAGTATACTTAACTTTATACAATAAAATTGGTTATGTAAATTTTATTTACTTTTTGTTATTAATTCTGTTATAATTTAAACGTTTATTTACTTTTCGTTATTTTTTTCTGTTATATTTGATCATATTCCTTGAAAATATAGAAAATTGCTATTTTCATCTTTAAGCACAGAGATAAAAAAAATAGTTTTTATATATTTTTCTTCAAAAAAGATGAACTCTATTATAAAGATAAATATTAAGTAAATCCAACTTTATAATGAAGATCTCTATTTTGGAAAAAATATATATAAAGATATATATTGGAGATACTTTTATAAAAGTAGATTTGATCTAATTAATGTATATGTATTATGAATTATTTCTGTTTTTAGGAGAAAATATATACAAAATGTTATCTTCTTCTCTGTCAAAAGTATTGTTTTCTGTATTTCTATATAATAGAGATTTCTATTTTGGAATTTTTTTTATAGGAATATACATCGGAGATACTCTTAGTTATATTATTATCTGCTATTGTCGAAAGCTTAATATGGTAAAGTGTTTGGCATCTTCTTTTGTAATTAGTAAATCAGAGCTTGATATGTACATCCAGGCGGGTGTTGGTTTCTATATATATTAATTTATGTTTTTCTTATGATCATTATATATTTTAGATGCATCACTATTTTGTAATCCAATTATATCGATATTAATTTTTTATACAAATTTATATTTACATTTCATTTTAAGTGTTCTATATTTAATGTTTCACTATATAATGAATTGCATATAGTTATATTTACAAATCATGTATTGTTTAGTAAATAATATTATGCAATATTTTTTAATGATTTTATATTGACAAAATTTATACTACACAAATGAATTTTATGTTTTTACAGAAATAAAAAGCAATGTTTGTTGTTAACAATATAAAATATATTTTCTCAAATCATTCTTCTAAACATCATAATAATCACAATCTCAATAAAAATATGGAATTATGATTATGATTCAGATTGAAGTTATAAATGTGATTTAGACCAGATAAGATATAACTTTGGTCAAAATCTTTTTAATACTAGTATCCATGTTTTCAAACATACTTTTTTATAATTTTGTTATCCATGTTTTCAAATGATCTCCACTGATACTGTGATACATCAATTTTAATACTATAGATACGTTGGTTTTGTTCACGATTTAACTATTTTTCTTCAAAACATATGCACAGACTTGGATCGTAACTTTCTCAGTGTTCATTCTCCAAATCTCCACATATTCAAAAGCTTTGGACGTTACTCAGTATGGAGCTGTTGGAGATGGAGTTACAGACGATTCACAAGTAAAAGATAGATTAGTAGCCGTAATGCAAGTAAAATCTTTGCTCATTGTTTCCAAAATAGCGTAATGTTACGAATCTTGTTTTTCTTGGAAGGCGTTCTTGAAAGCCTGGGAAGCTGTCTGTAGCGGGGCAGAAGATGGGCAGCTTATCGTTCCGGCAGGAATGACATTTATGTTGCAGCCCTTGAAGTTTGAGGGTTCTTGCAAAGCGACCCCTATTGTTGTTCAGGTACTCTGTCTTTCCTTTGTTTTTGGTTTATTATTATCTTTAACACTAATTAATAACGAAATCTACTGATTTAATTGAAGATCTTGGGCACTCTTGTTGCATCAAGTAAAGGAACATGGGATGGAGACAAAGATCAGTGGATTCTCTTCTCAGACATAGAAGGGCTTGTGGTTGGTGACGGCGAAATAAATGGCCAAGGTTCGGGCTGGTGGCACAAAGGCAGTTCTAGACCAACCGTAAGTACAACGTTGCGGCTTTCTTTAATCCTTTCCAAATTTTAATTTGTACTAAAGGCTTTTTGTTGTGAGAGTAGGCATTGAAGTTCAAGAGTTGCAACAATCTTAGACTTAGTGGCTTAAGTCACGTAGATAGTGCAAAGGCACACATTCACATAAACAGTTGCAACGATGTGACCATCTCAAATCTCCGGATAAATGCACCTGAATCAAGTCCTAACACCGATGGCATCGATATAGCCGCTTCATCCAATGTTGTCATCAAAGACTGCGTAATCGCCACTGGTATGAAACTGTCTCTCAAGCAATTTTTGGAGATAGTTACATAGTTACATCCAATAGTTATATGTCAAAGTAGTTACATAGTTACATCCAATAGTTACATCCACTGGTATGAACACAAATATATTTATATGTCAAAGTAGATATAGTTACATCCAATAATGCCACATTATCGGTTCGTTATGAAAAGGATTTTGTAATTATAGGTGACGATTGCATTGCAATTAGCTCGGGGACGGCTAACATCAGAATCTCCGGTATAGATTGCGGACCAGGCCATGGAATAAGGTTAACCAGTTATTCTACTTAGAAAATGCTAACTAAAATTCTTATATAATTTAAGAAAAAAAATTTCTGATATAAACTATTTTATTGTGAAAAACATAGCATAGGAAGCTTAGGAAAAGGTGGAGATATAGCTTCAGTGGAGGATATATGTGTCCAAAACTGTAACTTTAAAGGAACTACGAATGGAGCTAGGATCAAAACCTGGCCGGTACGTTAAGCTTCTTATTAATCTCATTTAGTAACCTTCTTTAATTGTTATTTTAGATGAAATATTATGGTAATATTCACAGGGAGGATCTGGATACGCAAAAAGGATTACTTTCAATGGAATTACTCTAGATAATGTCAAGAATCCAATCATAATTGATCAGCTTTACAGCAATGGAGATTCTGATATATCCACAGTAGATGAGGTACGTACCACAAATCAACAACGATTGTATACATCGACCTTAAGACTGTTTTTATGATGAAAAAAAATGTAATTTTCTTTAGTCGTCGGCGGTGGAAGTGAGCAAAGTTGTGTATAAGAACTTCACGGGGACGTCCAGATCAGAGTACGGTGTTAGCTTTAGGTGCAGCGACAGCGTGCCATGCACAGAGATATCTATGGAAGATGTGAAAATAGAAACGGCATCATCAGGAATGGGACAATTAGCTCAAGGACAGTGTTCAAACGTGAGAGGTGTGACAACACTTGCGGTACCAGGTTTAGAGTGTTTAGCACTTTCCACAGATTTGACGTTACTGCAGGAACAAGATTGTATGTTGACGCAGCAATCAGGGCAACCAAGTCCAAGTACACAACCGTCATGGGATTATGGACGCGGAGGGAAACGATTAGGAGTATATAGGGTCGTATTAACTTCATTAATCTCTTTTGGTTTTAATTATGCTTTAGGTTAATCAAAGGTCTAGATGATAAATTAATTGGTTTTCATTATTGTCATAATTTAGGTTCAAGCATTATTTGCTGTGTAAAATAATTATTTCCGGTTAGATTGTAGTGACAATAATTTGTGAATTCCAAAACCCTTTCTCAATAAAATAAGAATAATTATAATCATGTGTGAAATAAATCTAAAGCCTTATCAACTTCTCTGCAACTGCAGCAATTGTCTCAGGCTCAGATACGCACATAAACACATGAATTACACTACTCAAGTTTAAATATTCTTCTGTACAGTAAACACATACTTCTTCAGACTACAGAAAACTAGAAATGAAAATCCTATTTGTGATTTCAAATCTCAACTTAAGCAAGAGGCACAAATTTACAAATAAGCTATAAGAACAATTATTTTATTCAGCAGGAGGATAGTGTTTTTTTTTTTTTTTTTTATGATTAACCTGAGATATACTGACACATGAATAAGCTCAGACTATAATCACAGTTTCATTGTAAAATTTTGGTAATTTAAAAGTAAAGTTAGACTTCTGCATGTAGATTATTTTTTTATGTATTTCAAATAGAAAGAGATAAAATTTATGACTAAGATATTTATAAAAGTGTAATATTAGTTAATAAGCAATAAAAATATATTTTTAAAATATGATCAATAAAGAATATAAATATTCATAGACATTTACATATATAAACAAAGAGATATTTAAATACTAGATATTTAAAATGTATAATTTTATCAAAATTAAAATAGAAAATTTACTTAAAACTATTTTGAATACAATTTCATAAAAATGTAAAAAGTATTATAAAAATGAAAATCTTATATATTAAAACAGAAGTCATGACTTGATTTCATGTATGATTTTTTTAAAAATGAGTTATTACTAGAAAGTTATGTTACATTAACTCTCTAATAATCTTATCATTATTATATCTTATAATACGCTTAATAATTTGGTATTGGTAAATTACCCCACACCTTCCAATTTAGTCACATAAAATATGTCAATAGAT
>CAKOAT010194044.1:0-33110 GCA_932364175.1 Eruca vesicaria subsp. sativa | reverse complement strand
ATATAGAAAATTTGAAACAATCTATTTGATTAATACACTTATTATATAATATTATTATGTTTGAAAAACATTTACTATACATATCGTAAATATGTGATTACTATAATATATACCAATTTACAAGTGAAAACAAATTGTTTATATAACTAACTATAAACGATAACAAACACCCGCGCGGTTGCGCGGGTCAAATTCTAGTAATTATTAATACAAAGAGATATGCATTCACATATCAATTCATCCTATGGATCCAGACTTACAAATCATATAAGAACACCGACGCTAACCCCTCACATCTTAACTTTTATCGACTTTCTAAATAGGTTATTGGTGTCCTTGGTTATTCTAACCCAAGACATTTTCCTTTAACAATTTTATATATTAAAGATTTTAAAGATTTTATCAACATTACTTTTGTATTCTTCTTTTAAAAAGGTAAAATAAAAAAAAATGGAAAGGTGGAATATAGAAAATACTCGAACAGAAGCTGACACAAAAGTAATTAAAAGCAAAACACGAAGTGAAGAAATAGACAAATTAACACAAAGAAAGCGAACGCAAGTTGCTTGAGATGCTATATATGCATTCACATATCAATCTAGTTTGTGATAGTAGTTGGAATGGACTGTCACGTACATTACGGCATATTATAGACGATGTGTTTAAAGGTAAAGTTTATTTACTCTATAGTCTATATTTAGATATGTTATGTAGGGCTGAACATCATTACTCGATACTCTCCTTGTATCCATTACTTAAATCGTATTCATCTTAAAGATTCAAGTATTCGGTTTTACCAAGTCAAGTAACAAGTCAACAAATTTTACTACTCGCAAAAACAAGATAAATATCAAGTATCATTTTATTTTTTAATTCTTGCCTCGTTACTTGGTATTCATTACTCGCTTATAAATACTCGTTACTCGTTATATAAAATATTTATTACTTGATAAATAATATTTGTTACTTGAAAATTAATATGATTTGATTTTAGTTTCATACTAATATTAGTTTAAAAAACATGACAACCCATTACTAAATAAGATATAAACTCGTTATTCGGTTTATACTCGATTCTTTATAAGATGCATATTTTTTTTTAAAGTAATTGTATGTTCTTTTAGTAGAATAAATAAGTAAACCTTTGTGTCTATGTTTAGTATATGATTATTTAGTAAATAATTTTTAAATACTCAGACATACACGTAAATAATTCACAAGTATAGCAAATAATAAAGAAGGCAAGTAACTTGCAAACAACTGATTTTTGATCAAGTATTCGAGATATCAAGTACTCGTTTTAAACAAATGAAATACAAGTCGAAAAATTTATTATTCGTGCAGTGTAAGTTAAGTATCAAATACATGTAAAATAGCGAGTACTCGTCTTGGGCCCAGCCTTAAATTTATGTTTGAAGTTTGAGACATGTTCCTTGAAAATCAAACCAAACCAAGGTCTATTTTGTAATTGAATTACAGTGGTATATTTTGAAGATAATCTTTTCAATTTTAAATAATTAGTATTGCGGTATTGCCCACTGCAGGGCCCGTGAAACTCAGTAATTATTTGAAATTTAAATGTACACATATACGTATTCGCCTATCCATTCCATTTCATTTACATATATTGTCTGCTACTGTCGGAAAATATCCGCTTAACATGGTAAAGTCTTTAGCAGCTTTTGTCTTTCTAAAATTAAAGCATTGTCTTTAACCATAGTTGTTTTAATTAGTACATACATTGGGTTGGTTCACTCTCTTCAAAACATATGCAGAAGAAGACTTGGATCTTGAACATCTCAGTGTTCATTTTCCAGATCTTCACATATTCAAAAGCTTTGGATATTACTCAATATGGAGCTGTTGGAGATGGAGTTACAGATGATTCTCAGGTAAAAGATAGATTCGTAGACGTAATGTAAATAAAATATTTGCTCTTTTTTGCTGGGGTTCAAATCTTTGCTCTTTGTTTCCAAAAATATTGTAATGTTGAGAATCTTTTTTTTTTCTTGGAAGGCGTTCTTGAAAGCCTGGGAAGCTGTCTGTAGTGGGGCAGGAGATGGGCAGCTTATCGTTCCGGCAGGAATGACATTTATGTTGCAGCCCTTGAAGTTTGAGGGTTCTTGCAAATCGACCCCTATTGTTGTTCAGGTACTCTGTCTTTCCCCTGTTTTTGGTTTATTATTATCTTTAACATTAATAACCAATCTACTGATTTAATTGAAGATCTTAGGCAATCTTATTGCATCGAGTAGAGGGAGATGGAAAGGAAGCAAAGACCAATGGATTCTATTCTCAGATATAGAAGGGCTTGTGGTAGAAGGTAACGGCGAAATAAACGGCCAAGGTTCGAGCTGGTGGGAACATAAAGGCAGTTCTAGACCAACCGTAAGTACAACGTTACAGCTTTCTTTAATCCTTTTCCAAATTTTCTTTTTGTTTATTTTGCACCAAAAGATTTTTGCTCTGAGAGTAGGCATTGAAGTTCAAGAGTTGCAACAATCTTAGAGTGAGTGGACTAACTCACGTAGATAGTGCAATGGCACACGTTCATATAAACGGTTGCAATGATGTGACAATCTCAAATCTCCGGATAAATGCACCTGAATCAAGTCCTAACACCGATGGCATCGATATAGCGGTTTCATCCAATGTTGTCATCCAAGACTGCATAATCGCCACTGGTATGAAACTGTTCTCAAACTCTTTTTTTGGAGATTTGTGTAAATTCCAAAATCAGAATGAAAAATAATATAAATATCCGGATGCTGTATGAACACAACTATTTATTTATTTATATATGTCAAAGTAGACGGTCCCTCGATTGTTACATCTAATAATGTCATTGGTAGTGTGCTGATCGTTTATACATTATCGGTTCGTTATGAAAAGGACTTTGTAATTATTATAGGTGACGATTGCATTGCGATTAACTCGGGGACGGCTAACATCAGAATTTCCGGTATAGACTGCGGACCAGGCCATGGAATAAGGTTAACCGGTTATAATAAGATTGTACCTAAAAATGTTAATAAAAATATTTATTATAAACTTATGTAACTGTAACAAATATAGCATAGGAAGCTTAGGAAAAGATGGAGAGATAGCTTCAGTGGAGGATGTATGTGTCCAAAACTGTAACTTTAGAGGAACTATGAATGGAGCTAGAATCAAAACCTGGCCGGTACGTTAAGTTTCTCTTATTAATCTCATTTAATTAGTAATTTTTTAATTGTTATTTTAGATGAATTATTATGGTAATATTCGCAGGGAGGATCTGGTTACGCAAGAAGGATTACTTTCAATGGAATTACCCTAGATAATGTCGAGAATCCAATTATAATCGATCAGCATTACAACAGTGGAGATTCTGATAAATCCACTGATGATAAGGTACGTATGCAAAAATCAACAAAGATTGTATACATATCGACCTTAAGATTGTTTTTATGCAAAAAAAATGAAATTTTCTTTAATTAGTCGTCGGCGGTGGAAGTGAGCAAAGTTGTGTACAGTAATTTCGTGGGGACTTCCAAATCAGAGTACGGTGTTAACTTTAGGTGCAGCGAGAGAGCACCATGCAGAGAGATATTTATGAAAGATGTGAAAATAGAAACGGCATCGTCAGGATTCGGACAAGTAGCGCAAGGACAGTGTTTAAACGTGAGAGGTGGTGTGTCTACACTTGCTGTACCAGGTTTAGAGTGTTTAGCACTTTCTACAGATATGCTGGCATGGGGGGAAGTGCCGGAACAAGCGTGTATGTTGCCGCAGCAATCAGTGCAACCAAATACACGACCGTTGCAAGATCCATTATGGGTTTATGGAAGCAGAGGAAAACGACTTGGAGTATATAATGTCGTTTTAACTTCATTAGTCTCTTTTGGTTTTACATTTGTATTAGGTTAATCAAAGATTTAAAAAACATAGTGTCGAGATGATAAAAAGATTTTCATTATTGTCACAACCTAGATACAAGCATTACTTGTGTTATAAGGTGCGTTAAAAAATGTTATTTCCGGTTTGATTAAGGTCGGTTAGTATGACTTTCAAATTGGTTATGATATGAACCGGTTTGGTTAGGATCAAAATAGGTTCACCTAAGATAAAAGATAATTAGTGTCTGGGAGCTGATAATCAGAGATTTTACATGTTTAACAAAATTAACAAAAAACATAGCAAACTGATAACAAATTTATTTACTTTTTACAATAAACATTACAAGAGATGAGAAACATGTTATTAATTGACTGCTAATCATGTTCAAAACAGAAGATGAAAAAAAAACCGTCATGTAATAAACTTATAGGGTATTGTAAAGGGAATGATGTAACATGTCAAGGTTCACATGCAGCAATGTTGATCTGAACTGAACTTGGAACATAAGAGAAAGCATGAGGGAACACTTCACACGTAGTAACTTCTCCTAGATCAACTTCCTTAAAGTAATCATTTTCCCCAATGAAGTAAGCTGTAATACGATTGGTTTCGGATACATTCTTATCTCCTCCATCAAAAACAACTACAACTCTCTTCTCCTCGTCAATAAGAAAACTCCCACCAGTGAAAAACTGAAACCAAGTGAGTGGCGACATATCCACCTCCAAGAACTTACTCCACGACACCCTATTAGGCTCAATCTTGGTCGTAACCCAAACCTCCATCTCATAAGTATGCAAGTTCTGAAACAACACAGCAAGCTTCTCTTCTCCAACATTAGATAGAGTCACCTCATCTTCAAAGTAAGACTCAAACGGCAGAGGCAGACGCGGAGAAAATCTCTCTGTTGTGAAATCAAAACAGAGTAAAAAACCGGGAGCATTTCCTCCTGCTTCTTTATCTTGAGCAAACCAGTATACATTTCCCTTCAAAGACACTCCATAGTTATTAGAATTAGACTCACCATCCACACCTATCTTCCAGTCTGGAGAAACATCAAGAACCCTCCAAGAATCAGAGCTTACATCGTATATCTCATGCACAGGTCTCTCTGAAGGAGGATGAGCAAATCTCAAGACTTTATGGACACGGCACGAGTTGCACTCTTCAAAACCGAGAGCATGAGCATACCAAAACTTACTGTAATCAACGGATTTGGATTCAACGCAGATCCAACGAGATTCCCCTGTATAAGGGTTCCAAAGCACGAGCCTCCTGTATTCTTCAATGACGCATAACAGTAAACCCTCGCAGTGAGATACTTGAGTGACATCGAGTTTGTCTGAACAGTTTAGGCTACTGAGAGTACCTGTTAGCTTTATAGATGGATGATCAAAGTCACTGAGATTGATGATCATCAAACGAAGACGACAGTTAATCAACACGACCGCCAAAATCTCAGCTTTACTTGATGTTGCTGCTGATTGAGTAAGGTGCTTCTTTGTAAAGGTTTCATCTTTGGATAAAGTGTTCCATTTTTGGCAAGTAGATCGGAGTTTTCTTAGAGATGTCGCCGGAACCCTAGAGAGAATCTCCTCCACCAAGTCCTTTGAAAGATTGTTCATCTTCAGACAAGGTTTCTTCAGAAAGTCTTCTTCTTTGTTTCGTCTCTGTTACGACAGGTTTCTGCCGGCAAGAAGAGACACACATAAACCTGCAGTGGGCCAACATGGGCTCTTAATGTGGGCCAATGCAATCCCCTATATACTGTTTGCAAACTGATTTACCACATCTTTTTTACAATCACTTTTACGAAAAAATATGTCACTACTACTAAGATAAGATTAAAAACATCTCTTATAATTAAATATGACATAGACAATTACATTTAATGCTGATATATATTTTTGGTAAACTTTATAGAATGTAATAACTAATACATTATATTTATTTTTGAAATTAAATAAATTCTTCTACCACATGTCTTCTCTACAATCTTTTTACAAAAAATGATGGCATAGCTACTAAGACTAATAACATGGCTTATAGTTAAATATGACATGGACAATTATATTTATTGCTGATATATATTTTTGATAAACTTTCTGGAAAGTAATAACTAATACATTACATTTGTTTTCAAAACTAAATGAAGTCTTGTAAATGAATTTTTATATGTGATTTTGATCCGCGATTTTTGACCCGCAATTTTCTTACCTCGAAACAAGAATAATTAAACTTAAAAATTTTGGAATTATCAGATATTTTAATTTATCCGATTTAAACTAAAAACGTCTAAATTGTTAGATTGGATTTATAAAATGAGGTAAATCTATTGTTATTAGAAATATTCATGGCAAATTAATTTATATGTATATTAACTATCAAGCTATAAAAAATGAGGTAAACATGCTTGTCCAATTTACCAATGTTTGTCTTGTTACACGAAGTATGGATTTTGGTTCCCTTTAAAAAGACTAGGAAACAACCCCGCTCGTAAACGCCCAAGAGAAAGGAATGTTTTATTTTTTGTTCATTTTTTAATTATGAAAATATTCTAAGTGTTAATTGTTCTGAAAATAAACGCACTGGAAAATTTATATAAGAATATTTGGTTTCTTAGATAAAAATATGTTTAAAGAGAAAGATGTATATAATTTTGCTAATGTCATATAATGTATAGAAGATTAATTGTTGGTAAACATAGCAATTTAAGTAACAAAATCATCTTCAATTTTTTTTCTTGTGGTCGTTTTATTTCTTCTTTTGCTTCTTTCACTGAGTTTTTAAAAACTTCTTTGCTTTGTTGTATAGCTTTCGTGTCTTTGGTACCCTTTTTTTCTTTGTCTTATTATCATTACAAGTTTTGGTTTCATCTTTTTCTTCTCCATCGTCAACAGTAGACTAAAAAATTGAAAAGTAAGCAATCTTTTTCTTTTTCTTTTTGTAACATCCTTTTGTTTTATTTAAAATTTTATTTTTATAATAATAATCTAATTTAAATTAATTGCAGCTCATCTATATTAATCAGGTTGCCTATGATTTCAGTAACTGTTAATCCTACTGAGCTTGAATTAAAATTAAAAACTGTAACTTTTACATTAAATTTAAAAATTTCCCCCATAAGCTTTTCAGCAAGATATGAGATAATTGCATTATCACTTGAATCATTGATTTTTTCTTCATGCATATAGATTTTCAGAAAATCAGGAATATATTTATTTTAATATATTAATTATCTCAATACGACACTTACATGAAATTTAATTAAATCTGTTGCTGATTTACCCATTATTTTGGTCATGTCTTTGTTGGATGTGGTTAATAATGCTGATCTGAATCATCTTCAACAATAATTTCCAGCTTATACCTATTTTTACATATGTGAGTGGTAGTAATAATTAGTTAGTTATCAAAACTGATATCAATTATATATAAATTACCGTAATATCCCAACAATATCAGGTTTTGAGCATTTTTTACAAATTAATCTTCCATCCTTTTTTGGAAGTATTTTAGCACGATGATTACAAGATATATAATTCCATCTATTTCTTGAACTAACATCAATAATTTTTCTTTCGATAGAGAATATTTTTTTTCTGTTAATAAATGAATGTTTTAACATTTTTAAATTATGTAAATTAATATACTACTTTTAAGTATTTAAGGTAATTTTTAAACTACAAAGATTTAATAAATTTTTTTACCTCAAACAAATCTTTGTCATTGAAATTAATTATATCTGATATTTTGACAATATTACTATTTGAATTCATTAAACTGCATTCACCATTTTTCTTGTAATGGAAGACATCTGTATACACCACTATTTATTTTATATTTTTATTATGTCAAATTTATTATAATTTCATTATAAATTTGTCAAGTTACCTTTTTGTAAGATTGGATAGTGTTTAATGGATCCTCTTGATATATTTTGGAAGCTGACGTTGTTTCAAGTACAAATATCCTACAATATATGTTATTGAGTCATTTATAGGCTTAACAATTTTTGATATAAACTTAGTTATTTGTTAATTTTAAGCTGAGTAAGTTTTGGGACTGACACTTGTTATTATCATAGCTACACCATATGGTTCCTTGTTTTTCATTTGTTTCTAGTACATATCTACCATATAGTCCCATATAGTAATACGTACTTTACTTCCTCTATTATAAAAATATTTATCAGTTTAAGTTTTATTATAACAATGTGAATGTTAAAATAAATTCAGAAAACAGATGTCAGAGCTTATTTAAATTATTTATGCTTATTAATAATATCATTTAAATAGATGTTATACATTACATCACTTACAACAAAAGCAATTTATGTATAATTTAATCATGGAAACGTTAACATCAGGCTATGATTAGTATTAAAGACTATATGTAAAGGCTAATGCATTATTTTAAAGAAGTTTTAGATTGATTTAAATAGGAAATCTATATTTTAAAGACTATCTGTGAAGGCTAATGCATTATTTTAAAACCAATAATTTTCATACAATTATCTCAGTAGAATAATTATATTTCTAAATATATTTAAATTCTTGGGTGAAAAATAATAATTATATACTATTGCAATACTCCCTAAATTATTATTTTGTATTAATGTTATACAATGTCCTAATCTATAATTATTAAAGGATATTGCAGTGTTTTAGGCACCTCTCCATTCGGAAGTGGATGCACTCATTTGGGCTATGGAGAGTATGCGAAATTTACGTCAGTATTGTGTTACATTTGCAACGGACTGTTCTCAATTGGTGAAGATGGTTTCAGAACCCGAAGAATGGCCAGCTTTTGCAAGTTATCTCCACGATATTAAGATACTGAAGGAAAGTTTTATCATCTCGACGATAATCCATGTACAAAGATCAATGAACTCCCAAGCGGATAGCCTAGCAAGAAGAGCCAGGATACAACCGCATTTCGTTGTTCACATAGATACAAAGCTCCCGGTTTGGTTCACAGAGTCTACATGAGTCTGTTTTATAAAACCATATTAGTAAAAGAATTATATTTCTAAATATTTTAAATTATCTGCAGAAAAATATTTTTAATGTTTTGTTTTTAATACTCCTTAATTTATTACTTATGAATAATGTTTTACTAACTCTTCTAATTGCATGTCTAGGTTTATTCTTTTTTGTCCGATTACTGTAGTTTCTGTGCTCAATTTTTCTTCAACAATAACGCCAATAATATCTGAAAAAATCTCTAAATTTAGAAAAAAATACATTTCATACACTTAATAAATGTTGTAGTAGTGAGTTTTCATACCATCATAAGATGAATTCTTGTCAGCTATTTCCATAAGTTGATCATAATCTCGAAATCTAAATTTCTCACCAATTATTATTACTTTCTCTTTTAATATTAGAGTTATAGTTGAATTTGCATTTAACCATATAGTAAAAGTATGTTCACAAAATTTATAAAGTTCAAGATCCCTCCAAAATTCAAAATTTTGAAGATATATATTTTGCCTTCTAATAATTCCAAGAAAAATTGAGAGATGTGACGTGCATAGATTGATCCCATAATCATTATTTCCTACATTTCAATATATATATTAAATCATTTTATTTTAGTATTGAAAACATTTACCTTTTCATCTAATAGTAAGAAATTAAAACTTATAATTTTATTACCATTTTTAGGATTTCTGACTTCCCATATTCGAATTACTCTGCCTAAAATATTTTGTTCACAGCGTTTCATTTTGATATCCTCAAGAAATTTGTATACCGGAAGTTTGTTTCCTTTGATATCCATATCCATGTTTTTTTTGTTAAAAAAATTTAGTAGTCCTCATCCTCTTTTTATAGCGACCAACTAGTGCGAACCATCGTGTCTCTTAGTGATCAAAAGTTGTGAATTTTTTAAAAGGTAACCTTCTACTTAAAAAGTTAATTGTTTATATTAAAAATGAAACGATTGCATTGTTTAGAAAATAATTTCCATACTAATGGTTGTGACTTATCGTTAAACAGTGGGAACGTCGCATAAATTTTAAAGGTTTAAGGTGATGTCGTTCCATCAACTTATCTATAAATTTTTTATCATTATCTAAATAAGCTAAATGAAAAACGTTATTGGAGTACATATTTATGCAAATAATGTTACGAACACGACATTTCAAACCCATGAGGCGACCATCTATTGTTTCATTTTTTGGGCTTCTCATTAATTTCACAAATCATGAATGAAGTTGGGGGTATTTTCTTATTTATTTAAAAACTAAAGAAAAGTCCGATATATGGAATACATATTCGTATATTTAAATAAATTCAAAACCTTTCGTTTACAGATTTGCTTATCGGACGGTTTTGGGTGGTTAATTACAAACCTTGAGTCCAAACCGCTGGGATCCCAATTTATATATTTTTTTCACACCTTTGTTTTTAATTCTATATTACGGAAATATGAGTGATTATAATTGCCGACTTAGGCAAGATCTCGAATTAGGGGCGGCTGAAGCGCCCATTGTTTTGCCTCCATCTCTTTACGCTCAAGAGATTTGCTTTAATCGTTTCTCTATTGTTGGCGTTCTTGTTAACTCAGAAAAACAGAGCATGAAACGATTAATAACGCAGGTGCCTTGCATTTGGGGCTTACCTGATGTGTTCATAAGTCGGATGCTTGATACTCAAATGTTTCAATTTGTGTTCCCAACGGAGGAGTCACTTACAAGAGTTTTGCAAAGTGGTCCTTGGTCATTCACTGATTGGATGATAGTTTCGAGGTATTGGGCTGCTAATGTTTCTTTAGACGACTTGAAGATAGTTTAATTCTGGGTTCAGATACAAGGTATCCCTCCCCATTATTTATCACGGAAAATAATCGATTTCATTGGAAACACATTTTTCGAAGTTGTTGCCATCGATTTTCAAAACTGCACAAACCTTACAGATTACGTCTTGGTACTGGTCAACTGGAATATTGACAACCCTCTGCGTTTCAGACGTAAATATCAGTTTTCTGATGGTGAGATTTCCATGCTCTCCTTTCGTTATGATAGACTTGTAAATTTCTGCAGTCTCTGTGGAATGTTGACACATGATGAAAAGGAATGTGCTCTGCACTATGAAGATTATGCCAACCAAAAAAAAGAATGACATCGGTGGAGGTGGAATTGGTTGTGTCATGGATGGTAAAACACAAGTTTTTACAATAGCTTTTTCTGAGACCGGCATGTCTGTCGGACCGTCTGTGCCTCCACATAATTCTTATGTACCTCCTATATATTGATTTTGATAAGCTTGCTGAAACATTGCGTTATCTGAAAGAAAAACTTGGGAAAGGAAAATTCTTTGTGGGGAAAAGATGGAGTTCAACAGATGCTACTTCCCCGGTAAATGTGATGTAGATAGACATTATTCTATCACAGTAATCTCGTTAATAAGTAAAACTATGGTAATACTGTTGCATTTTCTATTTCACAATTTTCATCGGACGGTCCATTCTAACGGTTCTGGAATGGCAAGATCGAAGGTGTCTCGAAACTTACTGGTATCAGATGATTTCAATCCTTCTTTGTCGAAAGAGACAGTCACTTTCAGAAAATGACGCAACACGTCCATGTACTCTATCTAGCTGCAGAAAAAAAAACGGATCATTATGTTAGACAATATTGTTTCTTCTTCAACAAGACACTCAAAAGTTTCACTAAGTAAAGATAAAGAATGCAGATTACTTAATTAATCTTTGTGCTATGTTTCTATGAGAAGAAAAACAGATTATTCCTGAATCTCGATTTATTTCCCAGACAAATTATGACAGTAGTTCCTTGAGTATAGATACAAGTCGTAAAACAAAAATTTTGGTTGTGTTTTACCTTTTCACACTAGAACATATTTGGTATATATAGAGACCAAAGGTTGTGTGGAAGAGACATGGCTCTTAATCTAAGAGACATGACTCTTAATCTAAAGGATATAACTTTTTTATCTAGAAAGACATGACTCTTCTCTTAACAGTTCCAACTCTTCATCTGTAACTATCTTAACACAAATACATATTACTAATCATGATACTAACTATATGAATGCTTATGGAATAAAAAACTCAATTAAAAATATAACCAACATAGTAGTATACTGTCATTGTCATTTATAAATCTTTTCAATGGGTGCTATTGTTAATTGTGGGAAGACGTTGGTTCGGGAAGACAAAAAACGTCGTTTTCTTATATAAACGATGACATCATTTTTTTTAAAAGAAACTAAGTCATGTCCGTTAGATTGAAAAAATGAATCAAACCTAACCAATGGATCAATTTTTTTTCCTATAAAAAAGTTGATGTCATAGTAGTACAAAAAATTGTTTGCTATTATATATAGATAAAAAGAATTATATTGGTTAGTTTGTATGTTAACAAAATCAATAAATAGAAATCACAAATTTATATAAGATATTAAACTTACATTATCATCACACATGATTAGTTCCATCAATTCTACAACGTCTTTCATGAAATGTCTCCATGTATTAATGATCTTTACTTGGATGCGATATGCCGTCCTGCGTGGTTTGATATCGTTTAAAAAAGTTAGCTACATATTTTTTGCCATTTTTTTATGTAACTGTAGGTCTGGTGAATATCGTGGTTAACTGATCAAATATATTTATAATAGATAGGTGGTATAGTGGATTTAGGTTTGCAAATGTAGGTCATAATATTTTAAATATTTAATAAAATATGTAATTTTGTGGAATAAGGAATATTATGCGAGTATATTGCAATAAGAATAAACTTTTTTTTTTAATTTGTAAGAGTTAATGCTTATCCAATTAAAGTTGATTAGCGATAATTCTGTAAGAATAAGGAAAATAATAATTAATTGTGATATTAAATAAAATTTGTAGACGAAGTAGTATATATATTTTCGGATTTTCTTATTATATATCGTATATACAATATATCGTTAACTAAAAGATTTGCTCAATACATTTAAATCGATTTTCTTTTTAAAATTGGTCATATACAATATCGTATATACCAATATATTGTTAATTTAAATTTGTAATTATCAACCAATCATATATACAATATATAGATAATTTAAATTTGTAATTATCAACTAATCAAAACTATAGGTGTTTGAATTATGGATTCAAACCCACTAAGACCTATAGAAACTGACCCAAACAAAAAAAAAAATCAAAAATCTTATTAGGTCCACCTCCAAGAACATAAAAAGCAAGAAAACTGACAAAAGGACTTGGTTTAAGATTTTGGTGAGTGTACTTATGAGAAACGCAATTGTTATTGTGCTGAATATTTTTCGGTAATTAGGAATTGATTAGTGTTGGATCATAAATTGTGAATGTGTTTGTCATATAAAAATGAATGAAAAGAGATTTTATATGATTTTAAAAAAATTCTAAAAAATTATCATTTCATTAATCAACACTAATCAATGATTCAACTATCAAAATTATATTATGTTTGTCTTTAAGTTACAATCTTTCTTTATTTTTCAATTTTTTTTTAAATCTCTTTTTATAAGGTATACTATGTACCCAATGTTCTTTTAGTGCATTATTATTAACAAGTGATTTGCATCAAATGTATTTCATTAGATATATCAATGTTCCAACTGGTTTTTCTTATTTCGTTAGTCATTAAATGGGTTAATGTTGATGGCCAATAAATTTCTTTCTTTCATAAATTTGATTAAATTTGGATCTACAACAACCGTTTTTTTTTCCCAAACATTAGAAACTATGATTATTTCAAAAGAATTTGAAAGACCCAATCATGTTCAAACCTCTATCAACCTAATGCAAGTAAAGATAGTGTAGTTTAGCAACTATAATCTTAAACTTGATAAAGTAATAAAGTTTATACATAGTAAGGATCTAATGCACTGTTTCTATTTTGTATAATCCTTATTATTTGTTATTTTTCCAAATAACATTATTAAAATTTTAACTTTAAGACATTCAATCCAACTTAAAAATTATGTCTGGAAAACATAAAGTGTTTTTCTTTAAAAGAAAAAATCCAAAGGATCGATTAAATATTTTCTTCATTTATATTTTGACCAATTTTGTGCAATTTTCACAAAAAACTGGTATGAGCATTTGTTATACTTCATAGATTATCATGCAACAATATAAATGGTGAAAATTCTTTAATGTCGAGGAATTTAATATAAAGGATAATAAATTACGATCCAATGTAAACAGAAAACAAATTATCAATTAACTACTATAACTAAGTGCCACAACTGATGTAAAACTCAATCACTTAGCTGGTGTGATGTATGAAGCATCATCATTGAGGAGAAGTGTTTAATTAGTGTCATGGTTTTAAAACCATACAAGATCAAATGATAGAAAATAAATCTAATATAGACATCTATTTTCATAGATTATTCTAAAATAGAATGTTAAACAGATTCATATGGAGAAACTCAGATTTCCCCTAGATTCTGTTCTATAAAAGTTTTCCAGTGAAACATTCTTTATCTATTATGATTATTAAACGTCTTTTAATTGATTTTATCGGCTAATTTGACATAAACTTTGAAATACTTTTTCTTGAAACTATGTTTTATCAAACAGCGGTTCAGATGAACGCTAGCTATAGTCTTCTCATTTTTTTTTCCTAAACATAATCTTTTTCTTGCTAAAACTTGAACCATTTGTTGTTATCACAGTCCGTGATTTTCAGCCAAATATGTGTGTTCTCCTCTCCTTTTATTTGGATTTAGTTCTGTTGGAAAACCATTTTTATTTATTAGAAAGTTTTTATTCCATCAAAAAATAAATTTTGATCGTCTGTTGTTAATGGTGTTCAATCCGCTAAAACCGAACCAGTTAAAACTAAACCGAAAAAGTGGTTTGAATTTGATAATACCAAAAATGTGGTTCGGTTTGAACACTCCTATCTGTTGTAGTTAAATTGTTAGGAAAATAAATTTTCATTAGGACTAAAATATAAAACATTTCAATCCACAACAGTCACAGCCCCTTACAAATACTATCAGACATTTATGAGATATTAAAGTAAAACATCGCAATCTGGTGTAAAGCAATCTAGAAATTACTCAGACGTCTTGTTGTTAAAGCAGGGTTGACAAAAGCATAGCCAAGACCAAACTCTCTACAATTAAACAAGCTTTCGTTCCAAAGAATTAGATTTTAGTGACAACAATGTGTGAAATCTAATCCCTGACAATTTCTCCCCAACTGCAACATTTGTCTCAGTTACACCCCAGCTAATACATGATTTCCACCACTCAAACATTTGAACTTTCTTACATACATCAAAGACAAAGACAACTAGAACCGAATGTGTCAGGTCTCCAATTTTTTTAAATTCCGAATCCCATCTTAAGCAAGAGGCACAAGATTACAAATAATCTATAAGAGCAATTAAGATACATCAAGCCATTTATTCAGCAGGAGCATAGAGGACTAGTGTTTGTCAGTCACATTCTTTAACAAAAGAAAATATAAACCAAGCCATTGGGAGTGAGTTAAAAGATGAAATGTAAAGCAAAAGGATGTGCTAACTCACCAATCTCTCAACTCTTATCAAGATAGGTTGGTTATTTGATACGTCTCACATCGCTTGTGGCAATAAAATACCAATACCATATATAGCTTCACTGGTCCTCCCACTCTTAAGCTAGCTTTTGTGGTGGTTTTTATCCTTTGATTTTGTATGAGCTTGGTTATGGGCTGATTATATGATATTATGTCAAATGATGCATTAAAGTGTATCAAATGGTATCAGAGCAATTTGTTCCTAAGATCTTGGTTTTAAAAAGCGAGTGCCTCCCTCACCATGGCGCTTGGCGAGGTGTAGCGGTATACTCATCGCATTAACACATAAAGGCCAGGCAAGGCACACATGGCGCTCGCTATTGAGCGCTTTACTATTATTGATAAGTCGCTAGCGATGCCTCACTGATTCTTCTGAAACCAACTTGGTTTATACATATTTTGATACTAAACCAACTTTGTTTAATACGTAAGCTCTGCTGTCTAACATAATCTGTAGAGAAACCTAATCCAGTCTACTATATTATAGTTATAACTTCTAAGTTCTCCATCAGCTATTTCCTTTTACTGTTAGATCTCTGTTCTCATATTCATCTTCCTATGAATCAAAACTCCGAATCGAAAATTTTAGAGCTTTAGGTTTTCTAGTTCTGCTCTTTTAGATTTAGTACTTTTGAATTGGTGTTTTGGTTTAAGCTTTTAAGGTGTCAAGGGAATTGATGTTTTTTTTTTTCTACTGTCTTTATCAACGGCTTAACATAGCTTAATAGTTAGAAATAGATAATTACAGTTTACATGTGTGTTACACATGGCGATCGACTTGCCTCGCCATAGCGCTTGGCGAGAGGCGAGCACCTCATCGCCATTGTTCGCATAACGCTATTTAAAACCCAGCCTAGATCACCAGCGACACAAAATGTCTGAGCCGCCGCGATTACCCATCACCAGTGGACATCCCTGTTTAAAGGACGGTCCCACATTGCTTGTGGCAATAAAATGCCAATACCATATATAGGCTTTGGTTATGGACTCTGATTGTGGGATATTATGCCAAATGATGCACTAAAGTGTATCATTATTCAAAGCATACCACACATTATAATACACACGGCTTTCCATTAAAATTAGTTGACAAATCATATAATTAGAAGAGATAAACAAATATACTGACTTCAAAGAACAGGACAAACCAAATCAATATATGACATTGGTTCTCATGCAGGTTGATTAATTTGTACTAAACTCGGAACATAGGAGCAAGCATGCGGAAAACCCTCTCTGCCTGTTGTAATCTTCCCGAGATCAATTTCTCTAAAGTAACCACTCTCTCCAAATCCAACGATGTAAGCTGTGTTACGAGTCGGTTTTTCCACATTCTTATCTTCATCAAAAACAACAACAACATCATTCTCCACGTCTACGATGAAACTCCCACCAGCGTTAAACCGAAAACCCGTCAATGGCGCCATATCAACCGCAAAGAACATGCTCCAAGACACAACACTAGGCTCAACTTTAGTCGTAACCCAAACCTCCATCTCAAACGTCTCACAATGCTGAAACAAAACCGCAAGCTGCTCTCCTCCAACACTAGAAAGAATCACAGCATCGTCTGAAAAACACTCAAACGGCAGAGGCAGACCCGGTCCAAATCTCTCTCTAGTAAAATCAAAACAGAGCAAGAAACCTACTCCTACTCCTTTAGCATACCAATACGTGTTTCCTCTCAATGAAACACCATGGTTATCGTAACCTATATCCCAGTCTGGTCTAACATCAAGAACCCTCCAAGAATCAGAGTTCAACACATAAATCTCATGCACAGAACCAGAAAACCTCAATATCTTATAAACGCGGCATGACTTGCTTTCTTCATATCCCAAAGCATGAGAGTACCAAAGCTTTCTGTGATGAACAGATACAGACTCAACCGAAATCCACCGAGTCTGACCCGTGAAAGGGTTCCAAACAGCGAGCCAAGAGTATGCTTCCGTTGTACATAGCAACAAACCGTTACAGTGACACACACGGGACACAACTACTTGATCCGAATCATCAGAGCTAATGAGTTTACCTGTAGTCTTTATCGTTGGTTCAAATCCTCTTTGGAGATTGACCCTTATCAGGTTAAGACTACAGTTCATCATCAAGACGTTCAAAATCTCACCTTTAGGTGTTGATTTTTCTGTCTGAGCAAGATGTTTGTTTGTAAAGGTTGTGTCTTTGCATAGAGTGTTCCAGTTTTTGCAAGTGGATCGGACTGATCTTATGGATGTTATCGCGACCCTTGAGAGAATCTCCTCGACTAGCTCTGGCGAGAGCTTGGACATCATCGTCATCGTATCAAATTTCATTAAGGATTATTGATGTTAACAAGGAGATTAAGTTAGGTTTAATATTAAGCAAAGTCTGCTCCTTATCCACACTGTTTTTCTCCTCTGTTTACAGATTCTCTGCCGGATGGGAATGAAACTGGGCCAATGATGGGCTCTTCATGTGGGCCAGCCACAGTTTATAATAATACGCAAAAAAGAGTGTTGGCTAATTTTAACCCAAAAAAAAGGAGTGTTGGGTAATTTTATTAGTTCTTGCTTTATTTGTTCGATTTCTAATTTTTCTTAGCGAGTTTGAGTGTAGTAAGTAGAGCTAAATGTTCTTGAGCTTTCCTTCCTTTACTGCCTCACATGCACTTGATTTATCTTAGCTCCAAATTAAGCAAGTTGATCCGATCTTGTAGCATCTTAACTTCTCAACTAAGTTTTTGCATACTTTCATTCTGAAATCTTAGCTCCTGGCCTAATCTTTGCAGAATGCAACCGGTTGATCTGAACAGTGATCATTTTTAGAAGACACAAATTATAATAAAATACATGACTTTCATGCAAATAAGAGTTAGCTTTGTGTCTGAAGATTAAAGTTTGGATACTCTCCCAATTTCAGGAGCATTCTTTCTTATGAACCTCCCAAAGAGAGTCCTCCAAATATTCCCTTGAAAGTCACTGAAAAGTCCTACAAATTCATCTGCGCAGGAACAGAGTTTTACCCCTTCATTAATAAATAAATATATACAACAATCCTGGCATCAGGAAACCTGCTTATTATTAGAAATGGAAGAACCCAAACCAAATAAAAAGATTATTGATTGGGGATAAATCATGTTCAAATAGCCATGACAACAAAAGAAACCAAACCAAATAAAATAAAAAATGCTACGGAAATAAACTATATTAAAAATGATCCAAATTAATACAGACTTTAGAGTTTATCATCAACACAATCTCCAGATAGTCCTCTTGCTTTGCTCTTGCGTGATCAGCTTCTTTAAAAACGTCCCATCTTTGGATAAAATGTTCCATTGTTTGCAAGCACTGTTAGAAATGACGCTAGGCGCTAGTCGGGCGGCTTGGTTAGGTCTAGCGCCTAGAGAGAAAATCGAGGATTAAGCGGAGATTAATCGGGACCTAGTTTTTATGCATATATCCCTGGTTCTAAAAAGCGGCCACCGTGACCGATTATACGGCGATTAAACGTTGGGCGGTTCATGAGCGTAGCGATTTGGCAAAATCGGCTATAAAATCGGAAAAAAAAATTCACTGTCAAGTTTTAGCATTTTAATTAGTATAATACGAGTCAAATCTATCATATTCATGCATAAATCACGAAAACGAGTGTTGAAACTGAGTTTTGATGAGTATAAATCAAACGGCCGCCATGTCCAAACGTCTGCAACTGTTAAACCCTACGGGGAAGACAATAATTAAATTACTATTTCATCCTGAAGTTAATAAATGAAAAAAAAAAAGACAAGTGGCTAAAATGTGCCTTGAACTCTGCACCCAACGTGGACAAATCATCTCTAAAGCCACTACTCTATCATAGAAACATATGTATATTCCACCAAAATAATATATTATGGATATATGCATAAAAACTAGGCCTCGATTAATCTCCGCTTAATCCCCGATTTTCTCTCTAGGCGCTAGACCTAACCAAGCCGCCCGACTAGCGCCTAGCGTCATTTCTAACAGTGAATATATCCATAATATATTATTTTGGTGGAATATACATATGTTTCTATGATAGAGTAGTGGCTTTAGAGATGATTTGTCCACGTTGGATGCAGAGTTCAAGGCACATTTTGGCCACTTGTCTTTTTTTTTCATTTATTAACTTCAGGATCAAATAGTAATTTAATTATTGTCTTCCCCGTAGGGTTTAACAGTTGCAGACGTTTAGACATGGCGGCCGTTTGATTTATACTCATCAAAACTCAGTTCAACACTCGTTTTCATGATTTATGCATGAAAATGATAGATTTGACTCGTATTATACTAATTAAAATGTTAAAACTTGACAGTGAATTTTTTTTTCCGATTTTATAGCCTTTGCCAAATCGCTACGCTCATGAACCGCCCAACGTTTAATCGCCATATAATTAATCGGTCACGGCGGCCGCTTTTTAGAACCAGGTTTGCAAGTAGATCGGATTCTCCTCAGACACCTTAGCGGAACCCTAGAGAGGATCTCCCTTACCAAATCTTGTGGAAGATCGGAGAGTATCGTCATTGCTCTTGAATTTTCAACAAACGATTTTTTTTTATATAATGCGCAAATTAAGTTAGGTTAGTTAACCTTTTCTACTATGTATCAGATTATCCGCATGAAACTGGGCCAACAATGGACTTTTATATAGGCTAAGACAAAAATATATACAACACAAACGAGCGAGGCTAAAGCAGTGAAACGTCATATACTAAGATCATTAAATCAGTGATGATAGGAAAAATAGCAGTCAGAGATGAATGTTCTGCATAGTGCTGATCATGTCTAAAGTATGATTTGATGCATATATGTTATAGCATAAAAAATGACATATATTATACAACTATTACGCTCATGGAGTTTACAAGTCCTTCAGGACAAACAAGTTATCTCATCAAGAATGTGTCCAGGGAACTGTATAGTGGTATTTTTGGTAATAAAGGTTTAGTCAAAGATCTGACGTTTTTTAAAAAATAAACCGGGTTTGACTGGCAATGGTAAACCGATATATAATTATAAACCGATTTCCTTCCAAAAACGCTCGTGGAGAAATCTGTTTCCTTCTTCTTAACTGAAACGCGTGAGGAGAATTCAACTTCTTCAGCGGATCTGAACCATTTTTTGACTGAATAGTTTTGAAGGAAAGAACAAAACATGGGTTGGATCGGAGAAACAGTGGATTCCATCAAATCTATCAAGATCCGTCAGCTTCTTATTCAAGCCGTCACGCTCGGTATCGTTTCCACATCACTTGATCCAAACCTCATTATCATTCACAACAAAACAAAAATTGATATCTAAGATCCACCAATATCGTTTTTTTTTGTATAAGGATCAGTGTTACCATTTTGAGATGTATTTTTTTGATATGATTGTTCTCTTGATAGATAGAATATTAAAAGGCTGTTTACCTTTTTAATTGTTTTTTTTCAAGGTATGATCGTGACGTCTGCATTGATAATATGGAAGGGATTGATGTGTGTGACTGGCACTGAATCTCCTGTAGTTGTTGTTCTCTCTGGTAGCATGGAACCTGGCTTTCAGAGAGTTAGTGTTTCTCTATCTTTCACTTGTTTGTATTGTTAAATGTAAATGAGTTTGTAATCAGTTTTGAGGGCAATCAATGTGACAGGGGGATATATTGTTCTTGACTATGACCAAGGACCCCATTAGAACAGGCGAGATTGT
This sequence comes from Eruca vesicaria subsp. sativa, assembly GCA_932364175.1. Taxonomy (NCBI): domain Eukaryota; kingdom Viridiplantae; phylum Streptophyta; class Magnoliopsida; order Brassicales; family Brassicaceae; genus Eruca; species Eruca vesicaria. The sequence continues at coordinate 11,975 of CAKOAT010194044.1, read as the reverse complement.
TGTTTTCAATATTGATGTAAGTGGAGCTTTGTGTGCCTCTCTTGTTCTGTTCGATCAAACCCATTATCTTACTTTATGTTTTGTGTTTACTAATTGGTTTAACTTCTCTTGATTATGCTTCTTCTTATTTCAGGGTCGTGAAATACCCATCGTCCATCGTGTCATTGAAGTAATGTTTTCTTTCTTCTTAAACACTTTTCTCATTACCATCTCTTAAAGATTTAGTCACAGGATTGTTGAGCATAGTATTAAGATGTTGATATCACATTTACAGGTTCATGAGAGGAAAACTACTGGTGAAATTGATGTTCTAACAAAAGGTGCTAGTTTTGTTTGTTTCAATGTTTAACCCCTTTAGAGTAACGATGTTTATTTCAATGATTACTTGAAACCACATTTGCATCTTCCAGGTGACAACAATGAGGTGGATGACATCGGTCTTTATGCTGATGGGCAAATGTGGCTTAATCGCCACCATATTATGGGCAGAGCTGTTGGGTAAGTGTACCCGAAACCTGCAGCCAGAGATGGGGAAACATTAGTAGTAAATGGTTTCCTTTTCGTTTTTTTTTTCAGGTTCTTGCCTTATGTTGGATGGGTAACTATTATCATGTCAGAAAAGCCTATCATCAAGGTACATTCTTCTTACATAGGCCTGCGATGGTTTTGGATTTCAGATGTGTATTCATACTCACGATAAGGTCTTGTTTATCTTCTCTTCTTTCAGTATATACTCATTGGTGCATTGGGGTTGCTTGTCATAACATCCAAAGACTGAGACAACATACAAAAGAGCAGGTCTGTGGTGGGGAAGTGGCTTCTGCAAGTGCAACCCTCATCATCTTTTGCAGTTTCATGTCATTAAACCGAATAACAAAACAAAGTTTATAATTGAACTTTAGATTCTTATAAGCCAATTTTTTAAAATAATTTATATAGTTTGATCCTCATTTCAGCAACGTTTTTGTGACCATTTCTTTAACAGCATTGTTTGTGACTTCCACTCAATGCAAAAAAAACTATAATTTGTGTCTGAAAATTACAGCTTGAATTCACAGAAACAGTCAGGCAATGCAGATCCTCTGCCAATTTCAAAATCATTCCTATGAACCTCCCAAAGAGCTTTCTTCAGCTCTTCCTCTTCAAGACCCTGAGAAGTAAGCTCTGCAAACGCCTTTCTACTCAAGAACATAGTTTTATGCATTCCTTTATAAGCTCTCATCGCTGCAACCATCTTATCCATGTTCCCAAAGTACGTAGCTACATAGGCATCGCTGTTGATGGAAACATAATAATCCAACGCAGCTTTTGTGTTTCCATGCATTCTTGTGAAATCTTCATGGTTTAGCAGAGCAGACTTGGTGAACACCTTTGTATAAACGGATGTGAAACCTTCCATCTCCATCAGACCGTCTCCTGCTGCTAAGTATATGTTTGTGCTTGTTGGGATTCTTAGTGACTGAAGCATCAAGACTGTTTCATTAGGAGTCAAAGGGCACTTGCCTCGCTTTCTCCAGCTTTGAGCTATCTCTCCTGTCCATGGTTTTTTGTCTCCTCCAGCAGCTTTGATAGCAGCAACTGAGGAAGGGGATAAGTTTGGGTATTCACATCTGCTGTATGCTACCATGTCAGGCTCGAATCTAAGGTGAAGTGACAAAAAGGGTTTTGGTATGGCATTGAAAAGCTCGAGGGCCTTCTTCTCCAAGGAGCTAGTGAGGCGTAGAGAGGAGTAACAAGCTTGACAGAGCGTGGCTTTTGCGTATTGGGGATACCTGAAACAAACGTAACCACGCAAATGCTGAGAATAAGAAACCATAAGATTCCATAATGAGACATAAAAACCATGTACCTGTCCCTGCGCTGGCTCATTGCAGGTGTTAAAGAAATGTATTGATGTTCCAGTAATAGTGGGAGAATGCTTTCTCTGTAATCGAATTGACCCTTCCTTTTGCTGCAGTCTACTCTGAATGGCTCTTTTGATGATATATCGGTAGGCTGATCCTTGACAACTTTGATAAAGCCATTCATCTTTTGAATGAAGTAGTCTACATCAAACACATCTCCAAATCCACTGCGGAAGTAACATAATGTTGTTTACAAAACCGAAAGTAAACTCAAGACAAACTTAAAAGATGTAAGAGGGTTACTTACCTCGACTCATTCCAATAGGCAGCTACCTCAAATTTGGGTAAAACAAGCGTGGCGTTTAATAAACGTGCGATTCCAATACCATCACACAACTGCAAGCATCACATGATTAGTTATGAAGAAACTGCAGTGTAGGTATTATTGGTTCAAAACACTTACATCGCGTCTCATCTGATTAAGGCCGCCAAAGCAATCAATGCGGATGAATCCATTGCTTTTAGCAGGTAGAGCTGAACAAAAAACCAAAGCAGATGTCTGCAATGAAAGCCGTTCAAAAGTATTCTTTGGACTCAGAATAAACAAAACAGAAAACTTGAGCCAAAAACAACAAGCAATGCCTTCCTTTTCTACACAGTATACAAAAGAATCTGAACAAACCATCTAAAGCTACTTATATCTATACGTTCATAACCATCAAAGGAGTCACTCTTACTGAACATAACTACTTAAAAGGATAAGAGAAAAGGAGTCACATACGAGTGAGATGTCCATGTAACCACCACTTGCAAGGACGCCACTCTGCTATCCTCTTGACACTCCATATATCAAAATCACTGAAGCACAAAGACAAACTCAAGTTATAAATCTCTAACAAAAGCCAAGAAACCGACATCTTATTGTCCTGTATCAGGATAAAGATGGGAACTTTAAAGCTAACTTTAGTATCATCACATACACGTATCTTCAAGAAGCATCGATCAAGTGATACCCAGCTAATATCTAAAACTTTCCAATAGGTCTAGATTTGATCCAAGACCATGAAACCTATAGAGCCGCTTACAGAGTAGAAGCCGAGGAGAATGGAGTGTTCACGAACTGAGGCGACGGAGATAGCAGGATCACGGCGAGGAGGAGAGAGAAAGTCAAGCCGACGACGAAGAGTGGCTTCACTGGAACCGAAACCATTTGATGTTTGATCGGAGAAAGACAAGGGAAGTATTACCCTTCAAGTTTTGTATGAATTTTTGTTAAGATCTGTTTTGATTTATCGTTGTTTTATTTTTTTTGTTATTACAGCCAGTCAACCATGTCGTTAGTTAAAATGTTTCGTCTCTAAAACTTGGATTGAAGAAGTTACACACAGTTCAGTAACAAAAAAAAAAAAAAATTACACACACGTGGATAAAGTAGAGACACAGAGGAAGTACATGGTTAACACTAACCAGCAATCAACTTTTTAAGTTCTGATCAAAGCCTTTGCTTTTATTAAAAGACACACTCATGTTTTCCAAGTATCTGTGAACTTTTGCCTCTGTAAATCTTCATATAGAAATTGTAACACCTTAATCAGTGGAGGTGTTCATATATTATGAGAATTTGAAATAACAGTAATAATTGTGTTCTAATCTTTCTATCAAACGCTTCTCAACATAATTAAATTTATCTTCCTCCGTCGAAGATAGTATTATTTGACTATGTAAATCGTTTCATTTGTTGTCCCTGTAATAAAAAAAAAACGTAAGAAGTATAAGAGGACTGTGAATCAAAGCTTATATAACAATTTTTTTCACTTCAATTACCTCTTGACAAAAGAATCATCCTCGGTGTTTATCACAATCTTTTCACCTGCCTCCAGATAAGATGGTACCTGAGGAACAAATGGGTAGTTAGAGCAATCAGACTAGTTTATTGATCACAGGAAAGATTCAGGACAAAAGAACTTGAATTGCTGCAACTTCCAAAGGAAGAAAGAATTTACTTGAATAGTAGAACCATTATCCAGGAGAGCTCTCTTATAACTGCAGTTTGATTCGCCATGTTGGAGAAAGACGATGGTACATTGTGAGAATCATTAATATGTAAAGAGACAAATACCGAAAAAGCACAAAGCGTTCCTGATCTTTAAGAGACATACCGAGGAGCTGAGGTCAAGCCTTTCATAGGAAGTTGTGTTTCTTGGATTGTGCATGTGACATGCTTAGGAACAGATGCAGATAAAGCTCTTCCGTCATACAACTGCAACTGGACTCTCATTTCCTCTGTCAACACACAATACAGGAAGGAAAGGATCAACAGATGCGATAGCGATTATAGAACATGCAAATGGATTCTAGCAAAAGAACCAACCTTTTAAATATACAGCAGCTTTGCCAAATATGTCCAATGGCACCTCAACTTGCTCAAACGTATCAGGCCTGCCGAATTAGAGATCATATCTTACAACTCATGATCCTACTGAATGTATAAAGTCTACAAACCAGGTAAGGAGATTGCGCAAAAAAAAAGTCAGACTCACTCAATCAGGAATGCTGTATCTCCTTCTGTATATAAACATGTGAACGACTTCTCCTGAACAAAAACCTCTGCAGTAGTAGATTGATGCAAATCAAAATAATATGATATATAATTACGATCGGCTTTGAATTTAATAGAATAAACAGCATACTCTCAACGGACTCCTCAGCTCCAAAACGCAAATTAAGTTTGCTACCGTTGTCAACATCGCGAAGCTCTACCTGTTTCCCGCAAAAAAAAATAAGAGAGGTGCAAGTATTGAGGATAAGAAACAGAATATCAACAGAAAAGACAAGGCAACACGTACACTAAACTGTTAATAAAATAAAACAAGTCGAGTAGCAAAGGTTAAGAAAGAAGAGAAGCTAAAATTAACAAAACTATAATCAAACACCAAGCCACATGCATAATCAGCTTAACATGTTTAACATGACCTGTTTCTGCATTCCTAAGCTAGTGCATTGCATTACACAGATAATATGATGAAATGACATGGAAATCAATATGCATTACCTGTATGGAGGCTCCTCCTCTGCCTTGTTGTTTATGCTCTGATTCTACAACCTATAACATGAAAAGATAACTCATGTTTCCCATTGCATAGAATTAAAAGACTGAAAAATGAAACAAATGTCCCAGTGACTAACCCGGAAAGTACGTCCTGAAAGTCCAACGTTCCATTAAAAATTGAGTTAGATTCATACATATCCCACAAACGTTGTATAACGAAAAAGGAGAAAATTTCAAAATAGAGACCCAACCTGTTCGCTCAATAACGTTCCCTGGCCTTAACTGAAATAAACAACCAAGAACTCAGAGTGAGAACAAAGCACAACAAAACGAGCAATAACTCGCTAATCAAATTGAGTAGGAGGAAACTCTACCTGAATGGCGTTAACTTTAACGCCGCGGCTTTGAAGAGCAGACCACAATGAACCGAGCGCACGTGTTTCCCCGTAGCATCCACCGGCTGTCTCCACTGTGATCCCGTGCGATAACAGCGATCGGGTCAAAGAATAAAGTGATCTACTCGATATCCCTCGCATCTCTGTTACACCTGCAACAACAACAACAAAAAGAAACAAGCTTTAGTTTAAATCATTGTCGGAATATTTATACACAAATCAAACCAACGCTTGTCTTCTTAATCAAACGCTTGCTTATTAATCAAACAAAGACAGAATAACAGAATTTGCTAGCAGCACGAGAATTCTCTGCTAATAACAACACTAACCACAAATTTTTTTTGCGATATTAAAAGCTAAAAAGGTAAAAACTTCGCATAAATCTTTAAGACTTTATAAGCTATGGAAGAGAGAGAAAAGGAGAAATGAGGGATCGGAAAGAGAGGGAGGGGTTTATTACCAGTAGGAGAGAAAGACACAAAATCAGTTTGAGTGATGGAAATGCGAATACACGATTTGAGGGGAGACGGCGGTGGAACTCTAAACCGGAATAAACCCTCTCTCGTTGTTGGGCTGAAAGAGAATAGTAACCCCAATTTGCAACTTGTTTTGTTACTGAGGGCTATGTTTTTGGGCCGGAGCGAGTTTAGCCAGCCAAATGGGCTTTCGGCTACCTGCTCGGATTCGGATTGGGTATTCAAATTTTCTGGTATTTTGGTATTAGGTTTTACCGTTCAGATATTTTTTACATGTCAGGTTAGATTCGGATATTTTTAGGTCGGATTTTAGGTATTAAATTCTGAAAGAAAAAATAAAGTTTAAAAATAGGTTAGACAATTAATAAATTTAAAATAGATAATAATTAATTTGGTTAGAATTTTCAAATTTTGAATGCATTTTTTGTTAAAACATGAAATAAGAAACTTAATATGCATTTTAAATGAGTAGTAAATCATTTTTCTCACAATTCTTGATATATATATATATATATATGATATTGAGGTATATACAAAATTAATATAAATATTTTGAATATAATGAGATAAATAAACTAGAAATAAAATATGTATATATACATATGTTCGGTTATCTTCAGATATATATTCGGATTCGAGTTTGGATATTCAATCTCTCTTAATTTAATACTCATTCGACTATTTTACTACTACAGTTCAGATTTTAATTCGGATATTTCGAATCGGGTTCGCATATGAGTTCGGGTATATCACGTAGAGTGCCCACCCCTCCCCCTGTATTTTAACCGAAAAAGTCTGGTTCTCTCGAATACATATACAGTGTTAGAATTAGGATAAGATGATTTCTCTTTTAACTCTAGGACACATGGATTAATCTGTTTAGCCTTTCATATCGTGATTCTTGATCCTAAATATCTCTTGAAGGATATATGCTTAGCTAAAGAGAGAGTTAGGCAGAGCTCTTTAGGCCATCATTGTATTCTTTTCTATGATATATCAACTCATCTAAAATTACTGATAAAATATTAGATATATATGATGTCTTCATCATGGCACATACTTTATATCTTATGTTGTCTTCATCACGGCACATAATCTATCTTCTCGAGACTTCAAATTATCAACTAAAGATTAGTCTAATAGTGAAGTACTTATTCTTGAGACAGTGAAGAGAAATCACCTGAAATATTTCCTATAGATTTTTAACAAAAAGTCTTTTTAAGAAAACTAAAAACTGATATTTCTACAGATAAATAAACGTGTTCTACACAAACACATGCGTATCTTAGGTTTAGCATTATCACAATAATGTTTATCCTAATCCAAAAAGCTTATTCTATCAAACGTTCATTGTATCTAGAGCCATCTACATAAAAACATAATATAAAATATACATTCACACATCTATATATATATGTTCATATGACTTACCATTTGAGTAAAACAAAAACTAACCAAGCAATATTATTGTTGTAGAAACACCACCAAAAAACGTTTCACTCTCATCTAATGTCTTCATCTTACATATCATCAACCTACGAGATGAGGAAAGCCGGAGAACATCCAAAGACAGCGGTGATGGTGGAGAATACTCCGGCAGCGAGGAAGCGAGCTGTGAAAGAACGTGACATCAACGAGAGTGCAGAGGCATTTATACAGAGATTCAGAAAGCAGCTTCTTCTCCAAACGGTTGGAATCAACTGTCAGTAAACAGCAATGCTCAGAGTTTTGACTAATATAAAATCATCAGCTATATCGTTTTAAATCCGAAAGATCTGTGAAATCATGGAATCGTATGTATCTATGTATTAAGAAAGAAAGAAAAAAAGTATCATAACGTTTTTGTTTATATGGTAAAGTAACAGAATAAAACAGTGTCTTAAAAAGAACTTTCAGACAAGTAAAAGACAAACAGAAACACAGATATGAATGAGGTTTTATTTGTTCTAAAAACGTACACAAGGCCCAGTTTCACAACTCAAAACCAGCTCAAGTCTGGTTTTACTGAAGCTTCTTGATCCCAGGGAAGGAAGGAAGAATTGAAATGAGAGCATCATTGTATCCTACAGGCTCTGTTTTGATTGAGAGAACAAAAAAAAATATTTCATTAGGCAGAGAAAATTAAGAAAAAAACGAAAAAAAGTTAAAAGAAGAAGGACTTGCCTCCATCCTCTCGCAGTATTTTGACAACCTCGCCGCTAACATCAGACTGGGATATAGTAAGAGAAACAGAGAAAAGAAAATTTAACAAACTGGGTGGAAAATAAGAGATAGGTATGATTTCTAAATAACCTCGATTGGGAACTGGCCACCGAGTTGTTCAATGTAGCACAGAACTTGACCTTCTTTCACTTGGTCTTTCTGTCAAGAGTAAACAAAAGAAAAGACAAGAGTAATGAGCAGTTTCCCCCATTAAACCAAACACTCTCTGTTTGCTCAAGAAGATTGGTCTTTACCTCTTTACAGGACGAAGGAGTGCGTTTACCCTTTATGGTTTTGGATCTCCTAAAGAACCCTACCTGCATATCACCACACACCATTTAGATTTGGTGACTGAAACTCACCTCTTTCATTTCCCAACCAAGTAATGAAAAAGCTCTGACATATGTTCAGCCTTTTAAGTTGTGTGGACTCTTACTTTTGGAGACTGGAGAATCACCAAACCCTGATCAGCAGCTGAGGATGTTGGTTTTATAATAGCCAATGAAGTAGAGGAAGCTGATCCATTCGAATCAACACTCTCCGTGGTTGAATTTGCAGCAACGGCAGCAGGAATTGCCTGAGGTTGTGGTGGACTACTGTTGTCAGCTACGTTCCTTGCTACATATAGGCGGAAACCCCCCAGCTATTAGCATATACAAATGAAAGACGTAGAGGATATTAGATAAGAATAGCTGAGACTACTAATCAAAAGAGCAATAACATAACTACAGATATAATTGACTTACTTTTAGTTCAAACTCTGCGATTGATGAGGAATCACATATTTCAGTCACAAGAGCTTCCACCTACAAGACCGAATATATAAATCAAACCAAATGCATCCATTTGAAAAAAAAAACAGGCCAAAAATGTTTTCTATTGTGCAAGTACATTCACATAAATCATGTTCTACTAGCTCATCTCATCAAAGATAACACAGCCAGAGTTATCTTTTGATGAAATGGCATCTTAAAATTTACTGAAAAAAAATCAAAATCACACCTCAGAGGGCTTGGGAACGAGCTGAGCGTTCAACGGAGATGGCTTGGTCGTCTCAGCAGCTTCTACTTCTACAGTATCTGGATACAAGAATGTTAATTCAGAAAACATTATAAGACACCCTCTATGCACAAGATGAAACACTCGGTGCATCTATCATACAAGAAAGACCTAAAAGATGATAAAACATAGAGAGATAAACTTACCTGCAGTCTCAGCAGGTGTGACAGTAGACACTTGCACAGCTTTCAGACACCCAAGAGTTGTCCTGAGACTCAAATACTTAACCGGCCTTTGACCAATCAACACTCTTTGATTGCATGGTATCTGAAACCTTCCAGATCCTACCTTACTGAGGTCTACTGCTGAGATTTTAATCTTAGGAACTCCTAGGCTACCTGAAATAGAACGCCACGTCTCGTTTATTTTTACACACTCAAATTTCCAGATAACTCCAGAAGCATTCAGTATAATAGAAGCAAATCTTTGAAATAATATTTAACAACACAAAATCTCATGGCAACGGTGCCTAAGGGCATCTCCAACTCAACTCCATTTTTTACTTCAAAATGGAGTAAAAATGATTATGGAGTAAAAAATGCTCCAACCCCACTTCATTTCTTACTCCATAATGAGATTTACTCCATAAATGGAGTAATCTATTTTTTGTTTGTTCACTACTCCATTATGGAGTTACAAATAGAGTGGGATTGGAGCATTTTTACTCCATAATCACTTTTACTCCATTTTGGAGGAAAAAATGGAGTTTTACATTGGAGATGCATTAACAGTGTATTAGTAAGAAACTAATTGTCAATGCTTACAATTATCAAGTTAGATTAAGCTTTTTATTCAATATAAAGGAAGCAACTATGAATCTCATAACCGTTGAATGCGATGACTAGAGAGAAAGGATTTAACTTTAGATCACAATTCACAGCATAAATCAAATCTAATTGATTCAAAGGTTCCATCTTTTCCGATAAATATCATTCTATGAGAGCAGAATACTTATGAAAGCGTCCAAGTTTTGAATGTATGAACAAGAACCTGGTCTCGTGTTAGAACTTATAAGATTAGACAAGACAGCAAAAGACACAGGTAGAGAAACTTACAGGAAGCCATGAAGGGAGGCAGAGAATGTAAGACAGATTAATGAGACTACGAAGCCGATGCAATAACGATGTGAACGAGGGAGATGAATTGAGAGGAGTGAGAGAAGAGAAGAGAAGAGAGATTAAATCAAAAAATTTGAGGTGAACACTGCTCTTCGTTGGTTGGGTTAGCTCATTCGATACAACCAGAGTGTTCTTTGTCCAGCTAAGCACGTAAGCTTTTGGTTTTATTTGGGCTTTCTAGCCCAGTAAGGTGACCAAAATCGTCTATAGTTATGGTTATTTTTTTTTATAAAATGTTACTATTATATTATTTCGTAACACAAAACAAAAATTGTTAAATTTGCGATTACCTAAGTTATTCAATCTTTTCTTTTCTTTTCTTTTCTTTTCTTTTTTTTCAATCTTCAGTTTTTGTTTTTACCTTTTGTCACTAATTCTTCGTTAGATTAAATTTGGGGATGTATATTAAAATGTCCAGAAATTTTTATATAAGAAGGATATTTAATCACACATGTTTTAGTACATTATTCCCAACGTTGTTTAAAAATAAATAAACACATGGTTATACTAAACACACTTGGATGCATGCAAGAACATTCATATTAGTACCAGAAAAATTTAAAGTCGGATTGTTTAATAACCTTTCTATAATATATTTTTTTATATAAATATATAATGACAATCTTCCAAATGTATGGAAAAATGCTTATTTCAATCTGAATTTTTTCAATCGTGCATTTTTTTCCTAAACTTTGTACTACTATGTATTCCATTTTGAACTAAACAAAAATACTACATAAATTTTACGGATCGTGTATTTTCTTTCCTAAACTTTATATTAGTGAATATTTCATACTTGATTAAACAAAAGTATAAAATTACTATACGAATTATCAAAATCGTGTTTATATATAAACCGTCAAATTTATCAATCATTCGTTAATTTATCAAAATGATATGATTTAAGATCAATTTTTATAAAATAAAAAATTTAAAAATACTACATAAACTTGTGAAATCATGCTTATATGTATATATATATATATATATATATATATTAATCATCAAAGATATTACCCATTAGTTAATTTATAAAAATAACGTCATTTTAGATAAATTCTATAAAATTAAAAATTACTTTTTTGAGAGGTTCAGATTTTTACACTAGTGGACAAGTAATAATATAATAACTGTTATATCAAAGTAATTTTCTTGTATAAATTGAGTAAATTCACTACATTTATCAGAGTTTTTTTTTAGACAGTATTCTATAAATTCAACCCAAAAACATGATAAAATTTTGATTATAAGTTAACGGACAAAATTATTAAATTCAATATTTTTGTAATTAGCTTTGTTTATCACTTTGGCATGCTCTGCTAGACCAGATCAAGATCATTGAGTATCTTCTTAGTACGAATGTCATATTCTTCATTTGTTCTGATGTTCATGCTTCAGTTGAACACATTTTCCATGAGTATAATTCAGTATTAATCTAAGTGAAGGTAGAAGATATTGTCTACATCAATCGGTGGTTTTTGTTTCCTATTTTGTATTGTTCGATTCACTAGCTCACTACAAGAAAACACGTCCTTTTCTAGGACGGGTTTTCCTCGTTATTTCCTAGTAAAGGGCCCTTTACTAGGAAATAGCGAGGAAACGTGTTTCGTCGAAAGACGTTCATCGTAAAGGTTATTTTCCTCGTAAAGGCCTAGCTAATTTACGAGGAAAGTTTTCCTCGTAAAGCCGTGGAAAACATTTCCTCGTAAGCTCCACGTACACTTTCCTCGTAAGGGCGTAGTAAAGTACTTCCTCGTAAACTCGTAGTAGACACTTTACGAGGAGTTTGCTAGGAATGTTTACGAGGAATTTACCTCGAAACCTTTACGAGG
>CAKOAT010194043.1:289583-324153 GCA_932364175.1 Eruca vesicaria subsp. sativa | reverse complement strand
TCAAACCCCAAGATACGATAACGCTTTGACGGTTTACTCGCAGACGGAAGATAAAAGGCAAGTTTGAAGATAAATAGAAGATTTCCGCAGAAGAAAAGGAAGGATCGACAGATATGGAAAGTTCCCGAAATATTCGGTTTCGAGCAAAATGGAAAGACTAAAACCGCCTAAGGAGGAGTATATAAGGAGGAGGCATAGGACAGAAGCTGAGGGACGAAATCCAGAGCTCTCATCTGAGACTTTCACAACTTTTCTAGATTTAGAATTTTCCGCACTTAGAAACTTAGGCTTTTTCTCGACAAGTTCGGTTTCTATGACTGGCGCTCAATTACTAGACGAACTCGCCCAGGCAGTTCGATCTCTTGTCCAGCTCTATCAACTGAACTACATTCGACTTGATCCTCGAAAGGGGTACGTAGGCAGCCTTTCATAAGGTTCAGTCCGAAATCATTCAAACCTTTTTTTCTATCTTTTTCCGTTTTTCGTTATCGAGCTGCGACTCAACTAGATCTAGGGTTTTATGTTTGTAACTCGCTGATGGCCCCTGCGGCCAAAGCCTTTGTGATTCCTTGTAATGATCGCAACGCTCTTACGCGAATCGGAAATAAGATCGACTTTCTTTATAAATTCGTTTTATTATGTTTTTCATATTTTTCCGCATTTATTTGGTTACTTGTCGTTGGCTTTCGCAGAGATCCGGTTCCTCTGGAAAATTAGGGTTTTCCTAAGTTTCCATATTTAACGGAAATCGACAAGTGTGAATTTCGGTTCCCACACTTTACTCGGACGATTGTGTAATCGGCGTTTGTTTCGTTCCTTCGAGATAACGATTTCCGAGTTTCCCGCGGATTTCCCTTGTTCTGAAACTTTATTAGAATTTTATAAAAAGGCTTCTCGAGTTTTATAAAACGAATTGAATAAGTTTTATAAAACTTATTTTATTTTCTTTTCCCATAAAGTAATGATTTTACTATTAACAGAAATTTTCGTAGACGTTGATTTTGAGGTTATGGTTTTTGACACCAACAGTTAGCCCCCCAGCTCACAAGCTTCGGAGAAGGTTTTTTTGGGTGACTGAGGTTGTTTTAATTGGAATCCACGGCTTCGAGTTGTCTAATCACGAGAGGCGAGCTCTCTTCTTTTTTCTTTGTTTTTCTATAAGTATTGGATCATTACTTCACATATCTTCCATCTCTCAAATTTCTCTCCAACTTCTCTCTAGAAAAATTGCCAAGATGTCTTCTTCCCAAGGTGATCAACAAGACCATTAGCTCTCAGCTAGTGACAACCCTATGTCACATTCGCAGGATGCTCGTATTTCTGAGTTTGTCTTGTTTCAGGACGAGATGGATCGCAGCTATGCTGAGGAAAACACGATGCCAAGTTGCGCAGCCCCGGTGGACCCGTCCGTTCTTTCGAAAGAGGTCAAGGCTATTTTGGACGAAACAGCGGGTACCGTAGTGAAATCCTCGACGGGTTTCTTTATCAAACCGTTGGGTTCATCTGCTGTTCCGCCCCTTGCTGTAGTAAAAAATGTAGTGGTTCCTGCCGTGGTCGGAACGGTTGCAGCTCCTACCAAGGTCGGAACGGTTGCGGTTCCTGCCGAGGTCGGAACGGTTGCAGCTCGTCGAACCGGTCACGACTTTGAAGCCTCCTCCTCCGGCCAAGAGGGTGATAGAGACCTTGCACGAACCCCGATGCTCCCAAGAGAAAGAGTGGTGTGAAGGGTCCGGAGACTGGAGCTTCGTCGAGCAAGACGCCAAGCTTGGGTTCAATGTCGCAACACCGCGCCAAGGTACAGGTTCGTGAGTACACGTTTAAAAAGACTATTATTTTTAATTGGTGTCTGATCGTCTATCTTGTCTTTTCCAGTTTGTTTCGTTGATCGATGGGATGATCAAAGAGTGCGGATCTGAGGTTGAGCGTTTAGCCAAGGAGTTGGCTGAGTCGCCGCTAGCTCGAGGGGAATTTGAAGGTAATAGAGGATGTGCATTACACGGAGGTGTCTCGGTTCGAGTTTAGGATCAGCGACTTGGAGCGTGATCTCGGAAAAAAAAATCCAAGGCTTTGGAGCTGCGCAGACTTCAGCGCAAGATGAAGAGTTTTAAGGGATCGGCGGTCCGTGTGACCGAAGGGGATGTTCCTGTCGAGGGAAGTGACTCCGACCCGACTCTTGTTGCCGAAAGCGCCCCGCAGCTTGATGCAGATGAGAGCAATGACCCAAAGATTGCTGACGAAGGTGAAGGTGTTGTTTCGAGAATTGGTGATCTGAAGTTGTAGTCTTGAGTGAGACTTAAGAATTAGATTTTTATGTCTTTGGCCGAAAATGGCTTTTGTACTTGTTCGGAACTGGCCTTTTACGGCTTTGAATCCCTTGTTGCTTCGGCAACTTTTTTATAATGAAAAATTAGTTTTTTGTTTAAACCTATTGCTTCGAGTTGATATTGAGGGAGGTCCGCGAGTTGTCGTCTCGAATTCCTTTTCCTTAGTGGATCGTTATATTCGTTTGCTTGTTTTAGGATGTTTAATAAATCGAGTGAGTGTTTAGATATAGACGAAGAGACATGCCTTTAGGATCTCGATTCATGCCTTGAGACGTTAGAGACCAGTGTGCTGGGTTTAGGGCAAGACCTAGGTTTACTTTCGGATTGAGGCTATGCGATGACTTGTTGGCTTTCATTTTGCCTGTTGCGTTTTTAACCTGATTCCATACCGATTTAGAATCCGCGATAGGTTCTCGGCTTATACGATTTGTCTGGTTGGAATCGAGCATCTTACGGAAACAATTTCTAAGTTGCCTAGAAGTGCTGACCAAAAGTTTGGATTTCTTTTATAGCACTATTACCCTTGTGTCGGGTGTTCGAGAGCTATCTCTGCGAGATAACTTAAGTTTGTTTAGGACTGTTGCGAGTTTGTTGTGATCAGCAACAAACTATTTTTAGGTGATAGATGTTTAAGTTGTTTGGGACTTCGCAAAGAAATTATGTCTTAAGAAGCTGTATATATTTTAATAGTCGTGCACGGACTGTTTACTGTTGTTATTTTTGAAAGGAACATTTTTCCGAGTATTGGCGACGTCTCGCTTTATTCAGAATTTCGATTTTTCTTTTGCTGTACTGCAGAAAAAGTTTTAGAAATTTCGAGTTCGAAATTTTGGGAGTATACGAGTATACGTATATTCACCTACCCCCCCCCCCCTTTTAGTGGGGGGGGACAGATGGTCTCGCTTTGCGACAAGATGCCTATGTACCCTTTAGGGGGGATCAAGCCGTCTTGTAGTTCAGTGTTTTGCGGGCGTGTTGCCTTAAGATAGTATTTTTTTAGGTGCATTGCGTTCCACGATCGGGGATTATTGGTGCCCTGCATGTTTGGGATTCCATACGCTTCCGGCCGGACTACTTTTATGACCCGGTAGGGTCCTTCCCAGTTGGCTCCCAGTTTCCCGGCGTTTCGTTCTACGGTGTTCTGGAAGACGTTTCTTAAGACTAGTTCACCTTCATGAAATCTGCGGCCTCATACGTTTGCGTTATATTTCTTTGCGGCCGCTTGCTGATAGTTTTGAATTCGGATGAGGGCCTGATCCCGTCGTTCGTTAACCAAGTCGAGTTTGTCGCGAAGCATTAGGTTTTTCGATTCTTCTCTTTCCAGAAGCAACCTTCTATGTACCCCCGGAAATTTGACTTCTGCTGGGATCATGCATTTTGTTCCATATACAAGTGCAAAAGGAGTTTCGCCCGTTGCTCGCCTCGGGGTCGTGCGGTGCGACTATAAGACTCCCTCGAGTTCCTCGGCCCACCTGCCCTTTTTGGCGTCGAGGCATTTTTTGAGGCCGTCGAGGATGGTTTTATTAATGGTTTCGGCTTGTCAGTTGCCTTGAGGAAATCTTGGAGTTGATTTTGTCAATCGTATTTTCCATTTCTCGCAGAAAGCGTCGATCTACTCGAGATGAATTGAGACTCATTGCCCGTTACGATTTCGTATGGGACCCCATGTCTGCTAACTATATTTTATACGAAATTCTCTACTTGGGCGTCTTTGATGCTTGCGTAAGATTCCGCTTCGACCCACTTGGAGAAGAAATCGGTTAGGACCAATAGGAAGCGTTTTTGTTTTGACGCGTGCATTGGTCCGACTATATCCATTCCCCATTTCATGAATGGATACGGTGCCGAGATGGAGGAAAGAACTTCGGCTGGATGATGAATAGTTGGAGCGTCCCTTTGGCACTTCTCACATTTTCGTGCGAAACTCTCGCAATTCATATTCATCGTCGGCCAAAGATGTCTGTGGCGTTTGATTTTTATAGCGAGAGACCTTCCACCAAAATGGTTTCCGCAAGAACCAAAATGTACTTCTTGCATTATCCGTAAGCATGAAGATTGCGTATCTTTAAACCGTGAGCTAGTCGCAATCCTGCGATATAAGCCTCATATTTTGCTTTGTTATTTGAAGCGTGGAAGATCAATCGAAATGATTGCTCTAATATTTTTACCGTCGGGGATGCGAGTTGAAGATCCGTCGACGTATAGGATCCAAGTTGAATTCGGATCCTGGTCTGGCGTGCCCCCCGTTGGGAGTTCTACTAGAAAATCTGCGAGCACTTGCGATTTCGAACAAGTCTTTGCGCAATATTCGATGTGGTACTTGCTTAGTTCGATTGCCCATTTTGCTAATCTTCCTGTATGGCTGGGGCTATGCAGAATGGTGCGGAAAGGGAATGAAGTGGTCACAACGATAGTATGAGATTGGAAGTATTGTCTCGGTTATCTTGCCGAAATGACTATGGCTAGCGCTAGTTTTTCCATCATTGGATATCGTGTTTCCGCGTCCAGCAGCGTCTTACTTACGTCAAAGATCGGTTTTTGTTCGCCGCGTTCTTCTCGTATTAGGACGCCGGTCACTGCGGTTTTCGATACCGCGATGTAGAGAAATAATGGTTCTCCTTCTACGGGTTTTCTGAGTACTGGCGGGGTATCTAGGTAATGCTTTAGCTGTTAAAAAGCTTTTTCGCATTCTTCTGACCACTCAAACTTTTTGTTTCCTTTTAATGTTTCATAAAAGGGAAGGCATTTGTCCGTTGACCGCGAGATAAAGCAGTCAACGGACAAATGCCGGTCAATCTTTGTACTTCGCGTTTCGTCTTACGGGATACAATTTCTATCAATGCCGTAATTTGTTTTGGGTTGGCTTCGATCCCTCGGTAAGTGACAAGATACCCTAAGAATTCTCCGTATGCGACGGCGAAAGGACACTTCGCAGGATTCAACTTCATATTATGAAGGTCGAGTCTCTCGAAACATTCTTGGAGGTGTGTGACATGATCTTGCTCTTCGAGCGATTTTACCAGCATATCGTCGATGTACACTTCCATTGTTATCTTGAGTTTCTCGAGGAACATGAGGTTTACGAGTATTTGATAAGTCGCGTCGGCGTTCTTTAGACCGTAGGGCATTACCTTATAGCAGTAAGTTCCGTCATCAGCTATGAACGCTGTTTTTTCCCGATCGTCAGGGTTCATCATGATCTGATTGTACCCCGAAAATGCATCCATGAAAAATAAGAGTTTGTTCCCTTCAGTTTCCTCGACCAGGCAATCGACGTGCGGCAGCGGGTAACTATCTTTAGGACATGCTTTATATTGGGATTGGTGAAGTCGACGCAAACTCGCCACTTTCCGTTCTTTTTCTTAACGACGACAGGATTAGCGAGCCAGTCAGGATATCGAACTTCTGTGATCGATCCAACTTTGAGGAGTCTGTCGACTTCGTTGTTGACCGCCTCGGCGCGTTCCGGCTCCAGTTTCCGTTCGTTTTGTTTGACGGGTTTGGATGTTGGGTCAACATTGAGTTCGTGATATGTGATGTTAATGTCGATTCTTGGCATATCTTCCGCAGTCCATGCGAACGTGTTCAAGTTTTATCTCAGTCACGTCAAGAGTTTGGCTTTTAAGGTCTCGCTCAAGTTCGCACCAATTTCGATGCAGCGTTCCGGGAAAGCTTCATCAATGCATACCGAGATGACAGGCTCGCAGGTTGGCTCGCGTTTTCCTTCTAATGCCTTGGCTTCTCGCAACTGCCAGAAGATTTCCGTTTGATCTTGCTCTTGGGCATTGTCGAGAGCAGACGATTTCTTTTTCTTTTTGGAAGAAACGTCAGTTTGCAGATTTTTCCGTTTTAAATCTGCGAGGCTCTCCGATTCCCCCATATGGTCTCGATTCCGCATTGAGTCGGAAACTTAAGACACATATGTTACGTTGATGGAATCGCTCGCATCGAGTGTAACCACGGTGTCCCTACGATTGCATTGTAGGACATGGGTCGATCGACAACTTGGAATTCGACGATTTGTACTATGCATCCGGAGCCAACCGTAAGGTTGATTGTGCCGAGAGTCCTAGTGATTTCTCCTGATAGTCCTACTAGCGGGCTTCGGTTTCTGAGATTTCAAACACATCGATTTCCATTCTCTCGAGAGTGTTTTTGAAGATGATATCAGCCGAGCTTCCGGTATCGACTAATATTCTAGCGACGTCCATATTATGGATAATCAGCTCGATGACAAGAAGATCGTTGACAGGTTTGATCGGATCGATCGTTGCTCTTTCCTCGAACGAGATGACGTCGCCGTTTAAGTTAGGCATATCTATTCGTTTCAGCGATTATGTGTAAGAGAATCCAACCCCCCCCCCTCCTTCTAGCGCCAAACTGTGGGAACCGAGATTCACACCGTCGATTTTCGGTCGATTATGGAAACTTAGGGAAAACCCTAATTCTCCCGAGGTCCTGGATCTCTGCGGAAATCACTAAAACGAACGAAGTTAACAGAATATAGATGAACAAGAACAATGACGAACAGAATATAGATAAAGAATTTGTGTGAGAGCTTTTATTAAATAAGAGATTGACTGCTGTTACAAAGAGAATCGCGGAACTTAGATGTCAAAACGTTCTAAGGATCCGACTTGCTATTCTAAACACCTAAGTCCTAAATTCGCCTAAGCTAACAGCCGCCTCTCTAGGTCTAATTTTCGTTCACTGCCTCTGTCCTCTGCCTCTTGCTTATATACTCCCTTCCTAGGCGGTTTAATCTTTCCATTTTACCCATATTCGAGTTTATCGAGAATCTTCCATTTCTCTCGTTTTTTCCTTTTTTTCCCGCGGAAATCTTTTATTTATCCTCAAACTTGAAATTTATCTTCAAACTTGACATTTTTCTTCCATCTACGAGTAAATCGTTAAAACGCCGTCATATCTTTGGGTTAAACTTCGTTAAAAGTCGCGAGTGTGCTTTTCTCACGTTTTAGGACTTTCTGAGACAATTAGAAATAAAATCGTTTTCCGACTTTAGACAAGATCGTTTCCTGATCTGATGCCGTTTTAAAATAAGTTTCTCGAGTTAATCATAAAGTTTGGCAACGTTCGATATTTCGGCTAATTGTTGCCGTTTTCTACGATTTACTCGAAGTTTTATTAAATACGCGTTTTGACGATTTCTCACGAAAAATATCGAGTAAAATGGATAGCTCAGGCAATGTTCGGTGTTTCATTTAATCGTTGCCGTTTTATACGATTTCCTCGAGTTATTTCGAGAAAACAAGACTTTACGGTTTTTATCGTAAAGCTTGAACGATAGGACGCATCGAGACGAAATGAAAGGCATTTCAATCGTGGTTTTGAACATGGTCGTGCTGAAGCACGTAGGACCTGAATCGAGGACGTGGGAGATCGAGGCTCGGGATAATTAGCTCGACGTAGAACGAACCAAACCGGACCGGTTCTGCTCTCGGTACGGCGAGCTATACGGGACACCCCTAGCTTACCGTACGGCGAGCTAGTCTTGGTCGAGATAGCTCGCCGTACGACGAGCTAGCTCGAGGCCACTTAGCTCGCCGTACGGTGAGCTAGTTCGGCCGAACCAGCTCGTGGATTACGGCGGATGCGGTTTTTCGCGGTTTTGTGCTTAACTCGGACGATCATGTAATCGGCGTGTGTTTCGTTCCTTCGAGATAACGATTTTCGAGTTTTCCGCGGATTTCTCTTGTTGGGAAACTTTATTAGAATTTTATAATACGGCTTCTCGAGTTTTATAAAACGATTTGAATAAGTTTTATAAAACTTATTTTATTTTTCTTTTCGCGGAAAGTAATTATTTTACTCTTAACAGAAATTATCGTAGACGTTGATTTCGAGATTATGGTTTTTGACACCAACACGGTTGTCACTCCAGCGGACGAAACCTAGTGCTCAGAGCCAGGAGATGATGGCCAGTCATATCACTCAAATGTTTAACCCTAAGGAGTGAATTACTCTCTGAAATAAGAGGTTCAATCGTGGTACTTAGGGATCAAATCCACAAGGAACTGGAGACACATAAGATATAATCCTAAGTGATTAAGCTAGGTTCATTAAGTTTAGAAACAGTAAATTGCAGTTGTGAGCAATGGTAAGTTGCTCCAGAGAATGGGTTTTGGTTTTAAAACAAAAAAAGAAAGTAGTTAGATTCAAGGTTACTATTCATAAAATCAGGATTATAAAGCTGTAGATGTTTTAACGAGTTGCTTGCAAATATATGAGAACTTCAATTCTTAGACAAATCTATAGCTATCGCTAGTTAGACTCGTCCATTGATCTGAATGCCGACAGTATAGATCGATGATGCTATCGCAGTGACGGTCGATATGTATTGCCGTCGATTGATTACTCTATAGGAGTATCGATCGATATAGCATCGGATCGAATTGAAACTGTGTTCACCCGAGATTTCAATTAGACCGCCTATCGCACGTGCCTAAAAGGATCTGAGCTTATGCCACGGTCTAAGAGCTCTCCCGTCTCCATGTTTGAATAAGAGAATGCAGCTCCCAATCAAAGATCTCAGGATCTAAGCAGTGTTCTAAGAATCCTCCAAGACCCCTGGGTCCTAAGTATCAAAAACTACGAGTTTTAGATTTTCTATCCCTGAGCTCTAAATCCGTGGTTATATATTGCCAGGGACCAACCCCAAGACGCCCATCCTAAACTACGAGGATTAGGTCCCTATTAAACAGCCCTATGAGGACCCCGAGGACCAGAGAAATATTCGAGTCCCATAGGACCCTCAGTTCCCTATCACCCCTCAAGAAAGGTAAAAAATTCCTCTCCTCGAACTACTTAACCACCCGTAAGAAGAAGGTAGAAAAACATGCCAAGAATATAGAAGCCAAGCACAAGATTTTCGAGGAGAGTGATGGAAATTATTATTAATGGCTGATGAAAGAAAAGAAAAACTTCACCTTGCGACAAAAGCATCGACAATTAGTACATAGTAATAAAGCAACCAAAAACAAAAAACAGAAACAAGAAAATCCGAGTCTAAAGCCCCCCTGGAAAGGATGCCCGAGGGATCCCTCGGGCATATTTCCCTCCTCCTCCTCCTAAGGATAGCAGCCAAAAATACTCCCCTTCAAGATCCCAACGGCTGGCATGTCCCTCCGACCATCCCTTCATAAGCTCCCAGCGGGCGAACGCACTAGTTCGCTGCACTGCTACAGCATTGTGAGGTACTACATCTAGGAGTTGAGCGCAGAGAAAAAGAATTTCCTCATATAGAGGAACTTGACGACGAAGACTCGTCGAGTTGAAATAACCAGAACACCTCGGGGTAGGGAAACAAGAGGAGACGGCAGTCGGAGGACCTGCGGGAGCTGCTTGTGGCATGAGCATGGTAAATGCTGTCTTCTTCTGGTTCTGGTCCTAAGATAATCATTGTATACATACTGAACATGATCTTTAGGAACCTCACCTCAAACCAAACCACGACAGAGTAAAAGACATGAATCGCAAAAAGCCAATAAAGGTAGGAGATCTCTTACCCCATACACGACTGTGACCCAAAGCGGCCGGACTCACTAAAAAGGAGATCCATCAAAACCGCTTCGGGATGCTCAGAGCCAGCTTCGCAAAAAATTCACCAGACAAATCCACAGGCTTCACCACCTCTGCAAAATCAGGCAACACAGTGAGAAGGTGACAAAAGAAAGCCGCACAAAAGATAACCAGAAACTAACCAACAGGGCGCCAAAATAGTGGGTAGCCGGGGAATCCATCGATCTTCATGAACATGTACCTCCTATCCCATGAATCGCTAAAAGGAAAGCTGCCGCTACCGCAACGCAAAGGTTCATTTACTAAAGCCTCTCCTTAAAGGGACCATATTTGGTACATCCTTCCCATTTTGTAAGGAGATGAAGCTGTAGGAATATATGACTTCAGAAACCCCTAGTGGAATACCCTGAAGCTCCCCCAGCACCTGAACCACAATCAGTGTACGCCATGACGACAGAGTCAACTGTGAAGGGGAAAAGCCAAAGTAAGACGACACCTCCGCTATCAAGGAAGGAACACTGCGGTTAAAGCAGGCCTCCAGGTAAGCCTCATAGATGACTGTCACAAACGCCACCATCCGATGCATGTTCAACTTATCCGGAGCATCTCAACACCATCGAATCAGGAACAAAAAATTTCCTACAGATCCTATTCACATCTTCCTCCCCGATATTGGAACGAGGGCCATCACCACCTACTTCATGAGGAAGGCAAAAAATTCTGCGCCGTAGAAAAGCCCGAGGCGTCACTGTGAGGGGTAAAACTCACTCTCTAGTTTAGGTTAGGTTTAGATTGGGGAAAAGACAAATGTGGGCTGAATCCTGTTAGAACTTAAAGAATGAATAAGATTGTATTTGATGAATAAGGCTTACAAAGATGATTCTGATCAATACAAAGAAAATAGCTGAATGATTTATGAGTTAAAATATATGTGAGAATTGATTGAAAAACGAATGCCTATCTTCTTCGTTTCCCTCTTCTTTAAATAGCCCTAGGTCACGTTTAACTTCTCCCGATGAACCTCCGAGATTGCCTCCGTAAGTTATGGGATTTGCAACAGCCCCCTTTTGACCAGGTCTCGCGTGTCCAACTTGAGCTGTTTCTCGTTAGCTGTTTGTAAACGAGGTGCGGAGCTTTTTCTGTGACTTGTTCTGTTAATGATTTTCCTATAATCGTACAGGCTCCGACTTTATTCAGTTCTTCTTCGAGGGATGAATTGTTAATGGGCTTATAATGTCCTGTTAACGACTTCCACCATTCGAGCCCATTATTTCAGCTAACGGGCCAGATTCGTGCCCAACAGTTGCCCCCAGCTTTTGAGATGAGACCTCTTTTCTCGGAAGGTACAGCATAACCGCCCGATCTCTTATTTTTCCTCGAGATAATGATTACTTTACAATATATCCGAAGATACGCGTGACCTTAATTCAATGGTCCAGATTTCATTTGGTTAGATCAATGGTTGAGATTAATGCATGTTGAACAGCTTTAATCCCGATTTTCGAGGCAGGACGTGATATAAAGCTGCAGTCATTAACTGCAATTTTTCTTCACCACCCCACGTCTCGATTCGGTTCCCCAGGTAACAGTTCACTTTCTTCTTAAATTTACTGCGATTTTTTTTATTTATTCTCGGTTATATTTGTTCCCGTTAAGGTCTCTAGGAATTTCTAGTTCGAAATTTTTTTGATTCGAATCTCTCTTCGATTTCTTCCCATCTTTCTACTTCTTTCCTTGTTTATTATCATGTCCCGTCAGGGGGCTAAGTAAAAACCGCCCTTTCTCCCCTTAAATGTCAATATAGACAAAAGATAATCCGCATCAAGGGACATACCGCGTTCATATCCCAACACCAGAATCCCAATAAGGTCCTGTAAGCCTTTAGGGCGTAGTTGGCCGAATGGTACTCCAAACCTGTCCAAGAATTCGAAAATGGCTCGAGGAATAGGGAACCATAGATGGCAGGTCAACAAAAAGGCTTCGTAGCACGTAAAATAACCCAGAGGCGGATTCTCGGCACTCATACCTTCAGCAGGGATGTAAAATTGAACCGACTCGGGGATCGCACAGGTATTTCTCAAATATCTGAGAGAACCAACGGTACTCGTGCTCATGCCAACTGCCCTCTTCCGAGGATTATTTCTCTTCGGAACCCAGAAATTCGAAGGCGGCACCTTCGCGGCACTCACGGCTAAATAATAGTCTGCGAACTCTTCATTAGTCGTAAGAAAACGTCGAAAGACCGGCTGGGGAAGAGAACATCCGCTGGTAGTATCAAGGTCGCTCGGATCAAAGATTGATGCATGAGCATCATCTGAAACTTTCCGTCCAAAAGACATGCTGGAGAGTCGAAAGAAAAAAGGATCTAAAGGAAAGAGTATAGAGAAGCCTTCCTAAATCTTAAGCAAGTTATGGAGGAATGAATGAAAAATTTATGAAACTCACTCCATATACTTATAGGGAAGAATTTTACTATTCACCTTTGGACTTTTGGCCATTAAAGTTCCGCCTAATTCCGCCTAATTCCGCTAAACTCGCCAAACGAGCTCAATCCACTCGCTAGAATCTCACGATTCTTACGAGCTTGGGGGCTAACTGTTGGGGTCAAAATCGGTACGACGGAATTAATAGCCAAAACTCCCCGCGAAAATACAAAAAGAACAGTTTTATAAAACCCGAGGAATAGTTTTATAAAACTCAAAGTCATTTATAGAACTCGCAGACTGTTTTATAAAGCTCGAAGATCGTTTTATAAAACTCGAGAAATCGTTTATAAAACTCGAGAAATCGTTTTATAAAACTCGAGAAATCGTTTTATAAAACTCGAGAAATCGTTTTACAAAACTCGAGAAATCGTTTTATAAAACTCGAGAATCGTTTTATAAAACTCGAGAATCGTTTTGTACAACTCGAAGATCGTTTTATAAAACTCGAAGATCGTTTTATAAAACTCGAGAAATCGTTTTATAAAACTCGAAGATCGTTTTATAAAACTCAAAGATCGTTTTATAAAACTCAAAGATCGTTTTATAAAACTCGAGAAATCGTTTTATAGAACTCGAGAATCGTTTTATAAAACTCGAAGATCGTTTTATAAAACTCGAAGATCGTTTAATAAAACTCAAAGATCGTTTTATAAAACTCGAAGATCGTTTTATAAAACTCGAAGGTCGTTTTATGAAATATGAAGATCGTTTTATAAAACTCGAGAATCGTTTTACGAAACCGCAAAAAAACCGAAAAAGCTGTAAAACGCGAACTAGTCGCAACTAGTTCACCCATCGGCGAACTAAGAAGTACTCTTCTAGTTCGCCGATGGGCGAACTAGTCGAGCTTGTCCTAGTTCGCCCATCGGCGAACTTAGCCGGGCCGGCTTAGTTCACCGTTGGGCGAACTAGTTGATCACTTCCTAGTTCACCCATCGGCGAACTAAGCCGGGCCGGCTTAGTTCGCCGATGGGCGAACTAGAGAGTGCCTCTTAGTTCGCCCATTGGCGAACAAAGCCGGGCCGGCTTAGTTCGCCGATGGGCGAACTAGAAGAGTACTTCTTAGTTCGCCCATCGGGCGAACTAGTTGCGACTAGTTCGCGTTTTACGGCTTTTTCGGTTTTTTTCGGTTTCGTAAAACGATTCTCGAATTTTATAAAACGATCTTCGGATTTCATAAAACGACCTTCGAGTTTTATAAAACGATCTTAGAGTTTTATAAAACGATCTTTGAGTTTTATAAAATGATCTTCGAGTTTTATAAAACGATCTTCGAGTTTTATAAAACGATTCTCGAGTTTTATAAAATGATTTCTCGAGTTTTATAAAACGATCTTCGAGTTTTATAAATCGATCTTTGAGTTTTATAAAACGATCTTCGAGTTTTATAAAACGATTTCTCGAGTTTTATAAAACGATCTTCGAGTTTTGTAAAACGATCTTCGAGTTTTATAAAACGATCTTATAGTTTTATAAAACGATTGTCGAGTTTTATAAAATGATTTCTCGAGTTTTATAAAATGATTTCTCGAGTTTTATAAAACGATTTCGAGTTTTATAAAACGATCTTCGAGTTTTACAAAACGATTCTCGAGTTTTATAAAACGATTCTCGAGTTTTATAAAACGATTTCTCGAGTTTTATAAAACGATTTCTCGAGTTTTATATAACAATTTCTCGAGTTTTATAAAACGATTTCTCGAGTTTTATAAAACGATTTCTCGAGATTTATAAAACGATCTTCGAGTTTTATAAAACAGTCTGCGAGTTCTATAAATGACTTTGAGTTTTATAAAACTATTCCTCGGGTTTTATAAAACTGTTCTTTTTGTATTTTCGCGGGCAGTTTTGGCTATTAATTCCGTCGTACCGATTTTGACCCCAACAGTTAGCCCCCAAGCTCGTAAGAATCGTAAGATTCTAGCGAGTGGATTGAGCTCGTTTGGCGAGTTTGGCGGAATTAGGGGGAATTAGGCGGAACTTTAATGGCCAAAAGTCCAAAGGTGAATAGTAAAATTCTTCCCTATAAGTATATGGAGTGAGTTTCATAAATTTTTCATTCATTCCTCCATAACTTGCTTAAGATTTAGGAAGGCTTCTCTCTACTCTTTCCTTTAGATCTTTTTTTCTTTCGACTCTCCAGCATGTCTTTTGGACGGAAAGTTTCAGATGATGCTCATGCATCAATCTTTGATCCGAGCGACCTTGATACTACCAGCGGTTGTTCTCTTCCCCAGCCGTTCTTTCGACGTTTTCTTACGACTAAGGAAGATTTCGCAGACTATTATTTAGCCGTGAGTGCCGCGAAGGTGCCGCCTTCGAATTTCTGGGTTCCGAAGAGAAATAATCCTCGGAAGAGGGCAGTTGGCATGAGCACGAGTACCGTTGGTTCTCTCAGATATTTGAGAAATACCTGTGCGATCCCCGAGTCGGTTCAATTTTTCATCCCTGCCGAGTGTATGAGTGCCGAGAATCCGCCTCTGGGTTATTTTACGTGCTACGAAGCCTTTTTGTTGACCTGCCATTTATGGTTCCCTATTCCTCGAGCCATTTTCGAATTCTTGGACAGGTTTGGAGTACCATTCGGCCAACTACGCCCTAAAGGCTTACAGCACCTTATCGGGATTCTGGTGTTGGGATATGAACGCGGTATGTCCCTTGATGCGGATTATCTTTTGTCTATATTGACATTCAAGGGGAGAAAGGGCGGTTTTTACTTAGCTCCCTGACGGGACATGACGGTTGTTGGCGGGCTTGCCTCGAATGATCACGACTGGATCTACCGTTTCTTTTATGTCAAAATCGACATCGAATCGGTGGAGGAGAGTTGTATTCCTTTGGTTAGGGCTGCGCGGGTGACGAACGGTATTCTGTTAACGTGATACCCATATCTATGTAGATAAAAGTTTTAACTTTTTGGTTTGTCTCGCAGTGCCTGCCCTTCCGGTGCCGATGCTTGACAATTTTCCGACGGTTATGAATCTTCTGCGCGGCGGCCCGCTTCATTGGGGATATTTTTCTCCGTAAAGGATCCGTCGTGCCGCCGCCTATTATTCGTCCGGTTTTTCTCGCGACGGTCATACTGATCTTAAGGCGGACGATGGTGCGGAGGAAAGATCTAGATCTCCGCAGGATAGAGAAGTTCCGGTCGATCACGGTCGGACATCTAACGAAGATATTGATATCGAGGATCTTATTGATTTTTTGCCCTCCGAATTTGATCCGGCTGAGACGTCATCCCGAGGCCCAGCTGACACACCGTTTGCGAAAGCGTCGAGGCTTTTCAACAAGGTTTGCCTATTCTTTATTATAATTATGTATGTACGTTTTTACGAAGGATGTTTGTTCGGTTTCGCAGGGTCTTCGCTTTATGCGCGAGGCGGTCAATGCGAATAGTGCGGAGCTTCGCAGGGACGAATCCAGGGCTGCAGCAGCGGAGGCGGAGGCCGTTCGTATCAGAGGGGAGATCGATGCCAGTTTCTCCCGTGCCCAGGATTTAGCTGCAAAGGAGGCCGCTCGTGTGAGAGAAGAGTATGAAGCTGAATCCCGTCGAAGCTTAGAACTTTCCGACGCGATGGCTCGCCGTGCTCGTAGGGCAGGCAAAAGAGAAGTCGCTGCGGAGTTGATGGCTCGGCGCGAGCGGTTCTTGCCTCTTTATGCGGAATTTGAAGATGCGCAAAGAGCGAATGGTAATTTCCGCGAGTGTCGGGGCGTAGTTGGGGGTTTGCATCTTACCCAGAAGCCGGACTATTCGTACGAGGCTGCGATTGCGAGGCAGGAGAAGCGTCTAGCTAAGAGAGAGAAGAAGAAGAACGGATCCGCCAACCTTGGGAAGGTTATGTGGGATCAGTGGGACCCTATCGTGGTATCGCCGGATTCGGTCGAAGTTGGACCTGAGATCCCGGACATGGGTGACGAAGTCGATCAGTCTGCTTTTGATGACTTTGATGTGTGATGTTCTTAGTTTTTTCGATTTTGTCGTTGTTTTTCCGGGACTGGCCGTTGGTGGCTTTGAATCCCTACCGCTGGGCGGTGTGTATTCGGATGCTTTTAATAAGAAAATATTTTCCAAGTATGAAATTCGTTTTTTATGTTAGATGTAGAGGAAAGAATACGAGTTGTCATCTCGTACTTAACTCTTCGGTGTAAATCGTCCGGTTTGTTAACTCGGGAGATTTCGATTTTCGCGAGTGTTTAGATGTGGGCGAAGAGACATGCCTTTAGGATCTCGATTCATGCCTTGAGACGTTAGCGACCAGTGTGCTGGGTTTAGGGCAAGACCTAGGTTTACTTTCGGATTGGGGCTGTGCGATGACTAATCGGCTTTCCTTTTGCCCATTGCGATTTTAAGCTGATTCCATACCGATTTAGAATCCGCGATAGGTTCTCGGCTTATACGATTCGTCTGATTGGAACCGAGCATCTCACCGGGAACAATTGCCCGGAAGTGCTGACCAAAAATTTGGATTTCTTTTATAGCGCACTATTTTATCCTCGTCGGATGTATGCGGACGGATAGGTCGGTGCGTTTGTTTAGGACGGCTAGCGTGCTCGACGGGGCCAATCACCGAGCGTTCGTGTTTTTATAGTCGCGGACGGACTTTTGGGGAAATATGTTTCTTCGAGAATTTAGGCGACGTCTCGCCCGTTCTTTCCGAAAATATTTTGATATGCGAATTTAAAAATGATTGATTAGTTGTTACTATGTAAGCGATTTTCCGGATTTGCGTTTTTCAATGGTAGCAGAGATATTCTAACTTTGTCTTTATTAAAAATTTCGAAGATTTTTCGATTACAAAGTTAAAAGAAATTTTGTAATAAAATTTCGGGAGTATACGAATACTCGTATACTCACCCACTGGGGGGGGGGGGGGGCGGCTTTGGAAGGGGGGATAGCTGAACTCGTCTTTAGGCGAGCTGCCTACGTATTCCTTTCGGAAATCAAGCCATCTCGTAGTTCTGATTGTTTGCGCGAGTGTGCTTACTCGGCTGTCGTAGACTTCTCGATCACTTCAGTCGCGGGATCGATGTCTTTGTCCGGGATTGTCTCCTCTGGTTGGGTGGAAGCGATGGGTGCGGAAACTTCTGGTTTCTCGGCCGTTGCTTGCTTTGGGTCGTCGTCTGCGGGCGGTGGCGTGACCTTTGCCCGTTTTGGTTTCACGATCGCGACCGCCAATTGCCTCAACTTATGTTCGGCCAGGAAGCAAGATCGCGATTGTCTTTGGCATCCCCAAATTACTGCGAGTCCCGTAGGCGTCGGGAATTTGATCCCTAAGTGATACGTGGACAGAACCGCCCTCATGGAATTTATCCAAGGCGTTCCCATAATCACGTTGTAGATAGCCAGGAAATCGACTACCGCGAAGTTAACGATTTTCGTCACTTCTTTCGTGATGACCGGTAGTCGGATGGATCCCAGGGTCATTGACGTTTCGCCGGAGAAACTAGTCAGCGGTTTTGGAATTTGTTCGACTTCCGAGAGGTCGATCCCCATGCGTGCTAACGTGTTGCGGAAGATGACGTTGACCGTGCTTCCGGTATCAACCAGGATTCGAGCAACCTCTACATCGCTTATCACCAAATCGATGACAAGGGGATCGGCATGCGGTTGGTCGATTCCACCGGTTTCAGCATCGTTGAAAGAGATTACTCCTGTCGGAGAATCGTCCTTCGGCACCTTCCAACTCGAGCCGGTTTCGGCTTTACGTTGGTAGGATTTTATTGACGAGACGGTGTCGTTAAAGTATGGCGATTCGCCAATGATCATGTTGATTTTTCGGCGGTTAGCATCGTTGCCCTTCTCGTCTGCTCTTCGTCCGCGTTTTTCGCCCGACTGATTTCCCTGAGGCGGAGTTTGCGCGTTTTTGTCATTCTTCGGGATGCGGTCCGAATCGCGGATAAGGTCCTTGACCCTAGATATCTCAGAAAGTTCTCCCGCGACTAACATTGCGGCTAGTCTGGCGCCGAGAACTTTGCAGTTCACGGTGGAATGACCATGGGTTTGGTGGAGGTCGCAGAAAGAATTCTCGTCGTAATTCGAATTTCTCGTCCATGTGTTACCCGTAGTTCGCCCTTGCTCCGAACCGGAGTTGATAGCGTAGTTATGCGCCCCTCGGAGATCCTGTCCCTCGTGATGGACGAATTTGTCGTTACGATAGCTTTTCTTTTTCTGCTTCTGCTCGGACGCGTTATCCTTCGCGGATGTTTTCGTCGGCTTATGCTTCTCGGACAGGATTTTAGTTTCCTCTTCGATGGTTATGAAGTCGGTGGCCTTATTGAGCGCATCCTGGAACGTCCACGGTTTCTCGAGAGTTATCCACTTGCGGAACTTCGATTTATACCAGAGCGATTTCTTTAACGCGTCGATGGCGGCTTTGTCGCTAATCCCGCTAACCCTAGCCATGACGAGTTTGAATCTACTCATGAAATCGCGGAGAGATTCGTCCTCCTCGTGTACCAAGCTCCAGAGATCGGCGTCGGAGGTTTCCGGGTTAATGAACATCGAGTACTGTTTCAGGAACTCCGAAGCCAGTCGACAGAAAATTCCGATCGAGTTTCGCCTAAGTTTGGCAAACCATTCGAGCGCAGCTCCTTCTAGGTTTTCGACGAAGAGGCGGCAGTAGCCTGCGTCTTTTTCGTGGTCCTTGAGCTTGGCTCGTCCCATGGTGATCTGGAACGCTTGCAGGTGCGCTTTGGGATCGGACGTCCCGTCGTAAGTTGGCACCTTAAGCTTTCCGGGATCGGGCAGTTTGATCTCGGTGATACGGGCCGTGAAAGGCATTTTTCGAGACTCGTACAGTAGCCGATCGATCTCGGGTGCGGCGCTGGTACATGGTGAATCTGAGATTTCACCGCTTTTACCGCTGCGGCCGTTTTGGTGATGTACTCGCGGAGATCGCGAATCTCGGTCTGATCGCCAGCAGTTTTCCGACCTTGTCGGTGTTTACTGCGAGTGACCGGAGATCGCTCCTCGGCAGTTTTTGCGTATCGCGCGAAGTCGAGTTCCCCTTCGTCCCCAGTAAAGGAACGTTCGGGAGAAGACTCCGGTTGAGGACTGCGAGTTTTCCTTCTCCTAGGATGGACGTCGACGTCTTCGTCTGTCGAATCGGCCTGGTCGCTCGTTTCCAAGTTGACCCTTTCGATGCCGTCGCCTTCGGTCTCCTGATCGCGAATAGGAGATTTTTCCGATTCGTTCAGTGTCGTGTTAGGGTTTTCTTTCCCGGAATCTCTTTCCGGTACGTTTCCCTGATCGATTCTGGGACGATCCGTAGGAGCGCCGAAATCGAGTCTCCTTCCGCGGATTTTGGTAGTTCCGCGGGGGCGAATTGCTTTGGTTCTCGCAGTTAGGGTTTCGAGCCGTTTTGCGAGCGTACCAATGAGCTTTTCCTGCTCTTCCGATTTTTTATTAAACTCGGAAAGCATCTTTTCGACGGTCTCGGCGTTAGCGTTCGTAGCGTTGGCCGCAGGCGCGTCTTTTGGTAGTGGTGTTTCAACGTTGTCGCGTTCGTTGCGAGTTTGGTTGTCACCAGCCATCGTTTCGTCGTTGGACATGTTGCGGCTACGGTGTAAGATAGATCCGACCCCCCCCCCCTCCTTCTAGCGCCAAACTGTGGGTGTCGATTTCCTCCTACTGTCAAATAATCGTAAATAAGGAAACTTCGGGAAAACCCTAAGTTTCCAGAGGAACCGGCTATCTGCGAGAACCGCACAACGAAGATTAAGAAAACGATAACTTAGAATTTGAATGAAAATAAACGAAATAGAGAGCAAAGAGGTTCTTATTCCGAATCTGCGTAGAACTGGTACAAAAGAGTAGCCGAAAAGCNAGGAAACTTCGGGAAAACCCTAAGTTTCCAGAGGAACCGGCTATCTGCGAGAACCGCACAACGAAGATTAAGAAAACGATAACTTAGAATTTGAATGAAAATAAACGAAATAGAGAGCAAAGAGGTTCTTATTCCGAATCTGCGTAGAACTGGTACAAAAGAGTAGCCGAAAAGCTTAAGAACGAAAACCCTAATTGAGGCGCAGCTCGCTAACAGAAAAACGGAAATATTCTTAAATGCTAGTTTTTGTGGTGAGAGCTCTGAATTTCGTGTGTGTTGCTTCTTCCCTAGACCTCCTATTTATATACTCCTCGCCTTGGCTATCCGATCTTTCCGTTTCGCCTAGATTTGACTAAATCGGGAATTTTCCATTCTTCTCGATCCTTCCTTTTCTTCCGCGGAAATCTTCTATTTCTCTTCAAACCTTCCTTTTATCTTTAAACTTGACTTTTATTTTTCTTCTGCGAGTAAACCGTCAAAACGTTATCAAATCTGCGGGTTAGATTCCGTTAAAATCGCGAGATGGGTTTTTATCGCGTTCTACGTCCTTCCGGGCCGTTTTGCGATAAAAACCGTTTTCCGACTTTTTACGGGATCGTTTCCTGATCTGACGTCGTTTTTAATAAATTTCTCGAGTTAATCGCAAATTTTTACGATTTACTCGACTTTTTATTAAAAACACGTTTTTTACGACTTACTAGGCGTTTTTTATTAAAAGCGCGTTTTTTATGATTCCAACGAGAAATCTCGAATAAATCGTATAATTTAGGCAATGTTTGGTGTTTCGTTTAACCGTTGCCATTTTATACGATTTCCTCGAGTTCTTTCCGAGAAAACAAAGTTTTACGGTTTTTATCGTAAAACTCGAACGGTAAGTCGGATCGAGATGGAACGGGTTTAGAATGCGACCTTGTCGAAAGACGTAAGTTTCAAATCGGAAATGCGGGAAATCAAGACGTGTAATGTCCGGGAAGTGTCTAGTTCGCCCACCGGCGAACTAAGCCGGTCCGGCTTAGTTCGCCGATGGGCGAACTAGTCGAGTTTGTCCTAGTTCGCCCATCGGCGAACTAAGCCGGGCCGGCTTAGTTTGCCGATGGGCGAACTAGTTGCGACTAGTTCGCGTTTTACGGCTTTTTCGGTTTTTTGCGGTTTCGTAAAACGATTCTCGAGTTTTATAAAACGATATTTGGATTTCATAAAAGGACCTTCGAGTTTTATAAAACGATCTTCGAGTTTTATAAAACGATCTTTGAGTTTTATAAAACGATCTTCGAGTTTTATAAAACGATCTTCGAGTTTTATAAAACGATTCTCGAGTTTTATAAAACGATTACTCGAGTTTTATAAAACGATCTTCGAGTTTTATAAAATGATCTTTGAGTTTTATAAAACGATCTTCGAGTTTTATAAAACGATTTCTCGAGTTTTATAAAACGATCTTCGAGTTTTATAAAACGATCTTCGAGTTTTATAAAACGATCTTCGAGTTTTATAAAACGATTCTCGAGTTTTATAAAATGATTTCTCGAGTTTTATAAAATGATTTCTCGAGTTTTATAAAACGATCTTCGAGTTTTATAAAACGATCTTCGAGTTTTACAAAACGATTCTCGAGTTTTATAAAACGATTCTCGAGTTTTATAAAACGATTTCTTGAGTTTTATAAAACGATTTCTCGAGTTTTATAAAACGATCTTCGAGTTTTATAAAACAGTCTGCGAGTTCTATAAAGGACTTTGAGTTTTATAAAACTATTCCTCGGGTTTTATAAAACTGTTCTTTTTGTATTTTCGTGGGGAGTTTTGGCTATTAATTCCGTTGTACCGATTTTGACCCCAACAAATTCGGCGAGAAGATGAAAAAGGGCGAGCCGAGCAAGAAGGGTAGGGAATCAATAGCCCTGCGAGTCTCCAAGAGATCGAAGAAAAACGATGGCTCGAGTGGGAGCGTCTTCTTCGGATCTCACCTGCCTTCCTCGCTGAAGAGCCAAGAAGTTGTCAATCTTATGCCGTAGGTCGCAAGGATTTAGCCAAAGCCTGTAAACCCGATGAGACTCCGGAAACTGCTCTGGAAAGGTGGTTTTGTGTTCATGAGAAGTACATCACTAAGTGTCACCTCAGATTCCCGCTTCCAGATCTCTTATTGGATCTCCTTGACCACTACCAGTTAGCTCTTTCCCATCTCTGTCCCTCGGTGACCAGAGTGATTAATGGTTTCATTACCAGAGCTAAGGAAGTGGGGGTTGCCGTTGGTCTCCGCGACCTAATGAGCCTTTATACAATCAAGGAGAGTGCTTCAAAAGATGGTGGCAGCGGTACCTACTATCTACCTTGTCTACCCAAGCTGGGTCTCTTTAAGTTCTCCGACAGTGATGACGACTGGAGGAAGAAGTATTTAACGTTAAGATGGACCCTTTGATGGTTCCTGAGGGTCGTACCCTAAGGGTTACTTGGTCTGATGCTTCTGGTTAGAGTCTCTAGGGATGCCTTCGTATGATTTGTTTTCTTTTGCGCATTTCATTGATCGTTGATTCTTTTTTGCAGACATAGGCGATCCCGAAAAGCTTACTAATAAGCTTACTAGAGCTCTGTACCGCAAGCTGAAGCAGAGTCCTTGCACGTGGGGAGCTTTCACTACCTCGCGCATAGGATCGGCTAGGTTTCCGGATCGATACGGAGCCTCATTTCTGGAACCCACTCCTGCTGCAGGTTTAGAAAGTAAGCCGGATTAATCTCTTTTTTGAGCATATTAACTATCCATTTGGAATCATTTGATTTTTGAATGAGTTTTTGTTGATTAAGTTTCTAAAGGTAACGCAATCGTGTCTATCTCGACGGAAGCTAGTACCTCCGAGACCGAGAGAACTAAACAAACTAAGATGCCTCTCCAACCGTCTTACCGCTCTCGTGGCAAAGCAGCTAAAGCAGCCAGTTCTTCTCGAGGGAGTGAGAAGAACCAGGGTGGCTCTTTTCTTAATCAGGTGCGAGATGTTCTTGACGATGGGGTTTCTATCCCGATCAAAGATGTTGCTTCTGTTGATGTGCCAAAGATCAAGGAGTCTGCTCCCAAATCTAATGTTCAGGCCAAGGAAGCTGACCCTCAAGTGATCAAGGAGTCTTCTGAGATCGAGCCTCCAAGACCCAAGAGGTCCCGTGTTGACTAGGTGGATAGACTGTCTAGGTCTTCTTCCTCGTCTTCCAGGGGAGGAACCGTGGGATGGAGTTTCACCCATTCGAAACCTGGTTCTGTCCTGGAAGATCCTTGGGGTTTGGCCACTTTGATGAGGCATATGAAGAGGACCGGTTGCTCTCTTCCTGCAATCAACAACATGACTAACCGAGAGGAATATGTGGAGGTCGCTCATTCCATGGGTCAGGTGAGGGATCTCGATTTTTTTTTAATTTGTTCCTTCTAGTGAAGTCGTCGATTGACGGTTTATTTGGTCCTTTTTCAGCTGGCTGGTGCTATCAACCGAGCTCAATTGAGCTTAGAGGACACGATTAACAACGCTCCCAGATCTGGGGAATTAGCCCAGGTGACCGAAATGGTGAAGGCTACCAAAGAGGAGCTCGATCAATCTCGAGCTAGAATCGCCGAGCTCGAAGGTGTCGTGGAGAGGCTTCGCTCGAAGGCTGACATTTAGGCCGGGAAGATCGAGAGTCAAGTTATTGATATCCAAGTGAAGGGAAGGGAGATAGCTGAGCTGGCGGCTGCTCGGAAGGTCGCTGAGCAACATGTTCGAGAGCTGATTACCTCGTCGCAGATCAGCCAGAAGAACAAGGAGGCTGAAGTCAAGCTAGCTATCCGTCAAGGGAAGAAGGAGGTAGCTGAAGCTTACAACAAGATCTTGGTTTCTGTCGAGGAGAAATTTGCCAAGAAGAAGGAAGATGTTAGCCTTCAGATTTATGCTCAGGAACTTCAGGCTAATACTGTCCTTCTTGAGGAAATGTTGGCCAATGAGA
This sequence comes from Eruca vesicaria subsp. sativa, assembly GCA_932364175.1. Classification (NCBI taxonomy): domain Eukaryota; kingdom Viridiplantae; phylum Streptophyta; class Magnoliopsida; order Brassicales; family Brassicaceae; genus Eruca; species Eruca vesicaria. The sequence continues at coordinate 300,016 of CAKOAT010194043.1, read as the reverse complement.
TCAAGAGTGTTGATGAGGAGTATCAGCGACTGATGTCGTTGATTTCTGAGGCTACCGCCGCGTATGAGAAGGCTCAGGTGTCAGATTTTTCAGTAAGCAAGTTGTCTCTACCTCAGTTCTCGGAGAGCTCAGGTACCTTTGAGATCAACGTATTTAATCCGTCCTTTTCTGGAGGATATGGTTCTAATTTAGGTCTGGTGAATCTGGCTTCAGCTCCAGTTGAAGCAACCACAGGTGATCGTGAGAAGGAGACGGGTGATGGATCCTTAGCTAAGGAGTTGGTTCCAAGCGAGGAAGAGAAGGATGAGGGGAAGGGTACTGATGAAATGGAAGTCTAGACGTCATCCTTTTCATTTTCTTAAAATTATGTCTTTGTGTTTTTCCAGACTTTTCGCCTACTAGGCTTTCTTTTTTTGTTAAGACTCGTGACCTGAGGAGGTCTTTAAACCTATGCTTTGTTTAAGATCTTTGAAATTAAATAGCCTGGGGAGGCCTTTAAACCTTTATTTCGTTCTGGTTTTGCTCTAAGTCGTTTGACTTGTGAATGTTTTCGTTTCTTTTTAACTAGAATTGAACTTTCTTGCTAAGGGTTTTGTCGACGTTTCGATGAATCACTTAGTACAAATTCAATTGTCTGAGTATGAGTCTTTATTTCTTTGAACAAAGAATTCTAGATCTGGCTAGTAGCAGGTCCCGCTGGTAACAGGTTCTGTCATTTCTCAATGCGAGGTCTCGAGGTCAGGTTTTCGGGACCTCTTTTTAGATATCGATCGTAGCTAAGGATTCTGAGACTTTCGGTTGGGTTCTTAAAGAACCTGAATTCGTTCCTGAAGGATTTCGAGACCTTGGATTTTGCAAGGATTTTAAGACTTGGAATTGAAGTTCATGTTTGTCGACACCTGACTTGGATGTGGTAGGGTTTTAAGACCTTAGGTCCGGGTTTGCCGGGACCTGATTTCGCATGAAGGATTTTGGGACCTTGGGTCTGGATCTGTCGAGGCCTGATTTTGTTAGTAGGATTTTAAGACCTTAGGTCTAGATCTGTCGAGACCTGATTTAATTTATAGGGTTTTAAGACCTTAGGTCCGGGTTTGTCGGGACCTGATTTTATTTGTAGGGTTTTAAGACCTTAGGTCCGGGTTTGCCGGGACCTGATTTTACTTGTAGGGTTTTAAGACCTTAGGTCCGGTTTTGCCGGGACCTGATTTTACTAGTAGGGTTTTAAGACCTTAGGTCCGGGTTTGCCGGGACCTGATTTTACTTGTAGGGTTTTAAGACCTTAGGTCCCGGTTTGTCGGGACCTAGATTTATTCGAAGGATTTTAAGACCTTAGGTCCAGGTTCGTCGTGACCTGAATTTATTTGATAGAAACCTGAGATGCTTGAATGTAGATGTTTTTATTAATAACTTTGATGGAATACATAATAATCATGGAGCTAATAGCTTGAGCTGTGTGTTCTGAACACATGCCCCCTTTGGATGTAAAGATGAGTATGTAGAGATGAGGCTGGGGCTGCACTCATGACGGAGCTGCCTACGTACCCAGTCAAGGGATCAAGCCAGACGTAGTTCGATGGATTTTAGGTACCTAATGGTAGTATTTTTTGAGATTCATGGCATTCCACGATCGGATTTCGGGTACCCGATTCGTACCTTCATGAGCATGTAAACGCCTGGTCGTATCACGTGGATGATTTGGTAGGGGCCTTCCCAATTGGTCCCTAGTTTTCCGGCGTTAGGCTCTTTAATATGGTTAAAAACTTTCCTGAGTACCAGGTCACCTACAGCGAATTGCCGGGACCTGACCTTGGAATTGTAATGTCGAGCCATTGCTTGCTGGTAGTTTTGGATGCGGAGCAAGGCTTGATCCCGTCGTTCCTTGATGAGGTCGAGGTGATCTGATAAGAGCTGATTGTTAGCTTCGGGATTTGTCGTACAAAGCTCTCGGCGGAGGCTCCCTGTGATGGTTTCGGCTGGGACGACAGCTTCCATCCCGTAGGCTAAGGAGAAAGGGGTTTCTTCCGTAGCTCTTCGTGGGGTGGTTCGGCATGCCCAAAGCACTTCGGGTAATCTTTCGGACCACGAACATTTATCGATTCCAAGGCGTTTCTTGAGGTTTGCTAATACCGACTTATTAGCAGCCTCCGCCTGGCCATTTCCCTGAGGGTATCGTGGTGTTGACATGGTGAGGCGAATTTTCCACTTGTCGCAGAAGTCTTTGAAGTCGTTAGATATGAATTGCGACCCGTTATCGGTTACGATTTCGTATGGGATGCCGTGATGGCAAATGATGTCTCTCCATACGAGTCGTTCGGTTTCGACTTTAGTTACCTGTTGGAAGGCCTCAGCTTCTATCCATTTTGTGAAGTAGTGTGTTAGGACTAGTAGGAAGCGTAGCTTCTGCCTTCCTGTTCCTGATACGAATAGTGGTCCTACGATATCCATGGACCATCTCATGAATGGGTATGGGGCGGATATCGAGGATAATTTCTCTGATGGTTGATGTATAAAAGGTGCGTGCCTCTGGCATCTGCCGCATGAGGACAAGTAGACCTCACAGTCAGCGATAATGGTGGGCCAGAAATAGCCTTGCCTTTTGATTCGGATAGCTAAGGCTCTACCACCGGAGTGGTTTCCACAAGAGCCATCATGCATTTCTATAATGAGTTTAATAGCGTCAAGGCCGTGGACGCATCTCAGGTTAAGTCACGATACGCTTCGTTTATAAAGGATAGATTCCATTATGCAGTATCTTGCGCTTATTGATTTGAGTTTTTGAGCTTCCCATTTATGAGGGGGGGGCCTTGCCCTCCGAAATATACTGCATGATTGGGATTCTCCAGCCCTCTCTTCCTATGATTTTGTCGTGAAGGGACGAAGGAGGTCCTTGTGCTAGATCAGGTTCCTGGGTGTTGTTACCGCCGGAGGTCGTGCCCCCAGGGGGGTATTCCTTCGGGTAGGTTCCCTGGAACCTAAATCTAGAGGAATATTTTCAGGTATGTCGTTAACTTCCGGGGTTGGGATCGTGTCTTCGGATGAAGTTTCAGGTTCAGGGGAGTATCTCGTTCGCGAGTGTTTACTCTGAAGACAAGTGGGCTTTGAGGCTGGGTCGTGCCCCTGGTGGTGTTCTTTTTGAATTTGCGAGTTTTAGTTTTTGGAAACCAGAATGTTGTTAGAACTTGGGTTTCTGCTGATTCGGAGCAGCTACCTTATGTTTGCACTTTCGGTTTGCTCTCGGTCTCAGCTTTGGTAGCTATGTCGATGCTTGGTTTTTCGATTCCTTCTACAGGTATGATTCGTTTTGCTAGGGGGTCTGATGTGGACGCTAATGCAGCCAACGCATCTGCTGAGGAGTTCTCTCCTCGTGGGATTCTCGTTAGCTCGAATTTGCTGAACTGTTTAGTGAGGCTTTGTACGACTTCGAGGTATGCCCCCATTCTTTCGTCCCTTGTTTCGTACTCCCCATGAAACTGGCTAGCTACCAGCTGTGAGTCACTGTAGGCATTTAGCTCTCGGATTCCGAGGCTTAGGGCGAGTCTTAACCCTGCGATTAGCGCTTCATATTCGGCCTCGTTAATTGAAGCATTAAATCCGAGCCTGTAGGATTGCTCGATGGTTTCTCCGGCCGACGAGGTCAGCCTTAGACCGATTCCGGAACCTTGTTTTGATGAGGCTCCGTCGACATACAGGCTCCATTCCGGAGCTTCAGCTCTCGGATCTAGTTGTTCAGACGATAGCTCGATGATGAAATCGGCGAGGACCTGAGCTTTTATGGCTGCTCGGGGTCTATACTCGATGTCGTATACGCTGAGCTCTATGGCCCACTTAGCCAATCGTCATGATTGGCTAGGGCTATGCCGAATCGTGCGTATTGGCTGTGAGGTCATTACCATGATCGAGTGTGATTGGAAGAAAGGTCGTAGCTTTCTGGCAGCTGTTACGACTGCCAGAGCTAACTTTTCCATTGTAGGGTATCTGGTCTCGGCGTCTATTAGACTTTTACTTGTGTAATATATAGGTCTTTGCTCGTTTTGCTCCTCTCGTACCACCACGCCGCTAACTGCAGCAGTTGATACGGCGAGGTATAGGTACAGGGGTTCTCCTGTTACTGGTTTGGATAGGATCGGAGGCTCGGAGAGGTAAGATTTTAATTGTTTGAAGGCTTCCTCGCATTTCTCGTCCCATAGAAACTTCTTATTATTTTTTAGAAGTTTGTAGAATGGGAGGCATTTATCGGTGGACTTGGATATAAATCGGTTCAAAGCGGCGATTCGTCCAGTCAGTCTTTGTACCTCCCTGGTTGTCTTAGGTGACGACATTTCCAGGAAGGTCGCTATCTTTTTCGGGTTCGCTACAATACCTCTCTCAGTTACGAGGTAACCGAGAAATTCGCCCGAGGGCACTCCAAAGGTGCATTTTGCGGGGTTTAGTTCCATATCGTATTTGTTGAGGATATCAAAGCACTCTTTTAGGTGGGAGATGTTATTTTCCCCAGCTGAGGATTTAACCAGCATATCGTCGATGTATACCTCCATGGTTTTTCTGAGCTGTCCGGCGAACATTTTGTTCACAAGCCTTTGGTAGGTAGCTCCCGCGTTTTTTAATCCGAATGGCATTACCTTGTAACAGTAGGTCCCGCGCTCGGTTATGAATGCAGTTTTTTTCTTGATCTTCAGGATTCATCATGATTTGATTATATCCCGAGAAGGCATCCATAAAGGACAAGAGCTGATGGCCAGCTGTCGCCTCAACGAGGCGATCGATGTGAGGTAACGGGAAGCTGTCTTTAGGGTAAGCCTTGTTTAGGTCGGTGAAATCTACACAGATTCTCCACTTCTCGTTTTTCTTTTTTACTACTAAGGGGTTAGCCAGCTAATCGGGGTAATGCACTTCTCGGATGGACCCTGCTTTCGTGAGTCAATCTACTTCGTCGTTGACGGCTTGGGCTTTTTCGAGGCCTAGCTTACGGCGTTTTTGTTTGATCGGTTTGAAAGTAGGATCTACATTGAGCTTGTGAGTGGTGACGTTTAGGTCTATACCCTTCATGTCGCTGGTGGTCCATGCAAACGTTTTGACGTTGCTTTTCAGGAAGTCGATTAATTCCTTTTTCATTTCGAGAGGTAGCTCTGATCTGTTGTTCACTTGTTTCTCAGGGTCAGAGTTGTCGATGCTAACTCGTTCGGTTAGGTTCCTAGGGGGACCTCGAATATTTTGTTGCATCTCTCGACCTTCCTGGATCTGTAATTGCTATTGGGGTGATTCCTTGAGGATTCCGAATCCTCCCAAGTAACAGATCCTAGAGATCTTCTGGCTACCTCGTACGGTGGTTATTCCGTCAGGTGTTGGAAATTTCACGCATTGGTGGTAAGTGGAGGCTACTGCCTTCATCTTATGAATCTAGGGTCTTCATAGGATTGCATGAAATGGAGAGGGTCTATCGATGACTACAAAATTTGTCATTTTCATGATTCCTCCAGCTATGACCGGGAGCTTGATGGTTCCCAAGGAGGTAACTGTTTCCCCGGAGAAGCCTACAAGGTTAGGTTTCTGACCAATAATTTCGTAGTCATCTATTTCCATCCCTTTCAGGGCGTTATAGAAGATAAGGTCGACCGAGCTTCCGGTGTCAACCATCAGTTTAGGCACCTCGTAACCTGCTATGTTCAGGGTGACGATTAAGGCATCATCGTGAGGTCTGTCGAGATCTGATGTCTCGCTCTCCCAGAAAGAAATCTTAGTGTTGGATTCGGGATTGGGAGGCTTAGATTGAGCATTGGAAACAGCCTTCCGTATATGACTCTTGATTGAATTAACTGAGTCTTGACATATATCGGAGCCTCCGAGGATATAATCTACCCTCGAATTGGGGCTCGACTGAGGTGGTGGTTTGCTTAGGAGGGTCTCGATTTGTAGACTTTTCCCATGGGGAAATTTCCCAAGAATCATGTCAACTCTTTTCTTGGGAGCTGGCGGTGGCAAGTCTGTTTCCTTCTCAGGTGATCTTTCACGTTCTGGAGAGGTGTCTCTGGGACCTCTTTTCTGATAAGGAGGTGGTTTTTTGAGTTCCACGTCCTTTAATTCCCCAGCTACGAATTTAGCTGCCGACTATCGTTAGAGGTCCCAACATTCCTCAGTCGAGCGCCCTTTTCGATCGTGGTAAGAGCAGTGTTTGTTCTCATCGTAGCCTTTTGACCAGGGGGTTTTGCTTGTCGCGGCAACAGGTTTTTCCTGTTGGACTTCCTCGACAGAATAAGAATGTTCTCCCTGGGTCTGGTTATTCCGGGAGCTTCCTTTTCTAGAGGATCCTTTTGCTTCCGCGGTTTCACCTTTCGGGTGATTTTGGGATTTCTTATGGATTTTATCCAGTGCAGCTGTTTCCTCTTCCAAGGTAATGTATCTCGATGCTTTGTGAAGGGCATCATCGATAGTTGGGGAGGGTTAAGCGTTAGCTCGGACTAGAACTCTGATTTGTACCAGAGACCTCTTCTAAGGGCTTCGATGGCAACCTGATCGTTGGGATTCGAGAGCTTAGTTCTGACTGCTCTTAATTTCTCGATATAGATTCGTAACGAATCTTCTATTCCTTGCCTGATTTTCCAGAGGTCGGCCTCAGAAGCTTGCTTGAGGATATGGGTTGCGTATTGCTTCATGAAGGCGTTGATGAGCTGGTCGAAGTTATCTATTGAGTTCGGCTCGAGGCTTGTAAACCATTCGAGAGCTGTTCCGACCAGGTTCTCAGCAAAGGTTCTGCAATAACCTGCTTCGCATTCTTCTCTTGTGAAGTAAGCTTTCACTATAGCTAATCGGAAGACTCTCAAATGAGCCTTAGGGTCTGAGGTCCCGTCATATTCGGGGATCCTAATTTTTCGTGTATCTCTTATGTAAGAGCTAGCGATTTTGTTTGTGAATGGGGTTCCACGGGTTTCCTCAATCAAGCTCTCGATTTCGGGAGCTGAGCTTGTTGCTTTGTGTACTTGAGCATTCAACTTTTGGAGAGCTGCGTGAGTTTGCTCCATTTATTGGCGAATAGCCTCAGATCCTTCTAGAGGAAGGACGGTTGGGTCGTCATAATGAATCTGACGAGGAGATTCTTGACGGAGTCGAGCGTCGTCGTTCTCCCAAGCGTTAGGTGGGCTAAATCACTCGCTAGCTCTAGGGCCACCTTGAGGGACGCGACCAGGGGGGTGAGCTGTAGGATCAGCTTCCGTCCTCGGGTGGCTGTCTCGATTAGGGATCGCGCTCCCATTTTGGTAAGCTGAAGCTGGTGCTCTTCCCCTAGGAGGGAAAGACATTCCTTCTACGGACCTAAAAACAGGTGGCGGAGGCGGTAATCGTGCGCTCTGTTCGTGAACCCTATTGGGTGTAGAGCTTGTCGTTGCTACGTTACTTCCCATAGCGCTAGTTACAGGTGGACTGAATGCTGGGGTTGTCCCAGTATGAGGTGTCCGGAGAACAGGTTCTTGCCCATCATGGGCAGTGCTGTTTGGGGAAAAATCCAGGCGTCCGTGAAGGAAAGTGATTCGGTCAGTCGGTCTCGGAAGGTGACTCCCAATCCTTGACGTTGCAACAGATGAGTCGTCTCGGTTAGAGATCTAGTCACTTCTTCGAACCTTTGATGTCGAGCAGTTAGCTGTTGCAACGTGCGCTCGTTATCCTGAGCTCTTTCTACCAATTGCACCATCATTCGGCGCATCTCAGATAGCTGAGTTCCCGAATGATTCGGAGCGGGTTGACGCTGAGGGTTTTCGGGGTGTGTAACCCCCGAGTTGTTTCCACTGGAAGATCTTGGGTTAATTATTCCAGTTTGGTTTGATTGAGCATTAGCCGGAGGCTGTTGCTCGGATCGGTGATCGGCGGATCGAGGTTCCGGATTCTGGGGATCCGGTTGTCTCCTGCTAGGTGAGCCGTCGATCTGGATCACGGGATCAGGGATGGATGGGCTCGTTGCCTGGTTGGATGGATCCATTTTCAAGTTACGGAGTGAAGGATTCGATTATCTCGTCCCCACAGATGGCGCCAAAATGTGAGGGGTAAAACTCACTCTCTAGTTTAGTTTAGGTTTAGATTGGGGAAAAGATGATTCTGATCAATACAAAGAAAATAGCTGAATGATTTATTAGTTACAATATATGTGAGAATTGATTGAAAAACGAATGCCTATCTTCTTCGTTTCCCTCTTCCTTAAATAGCCCTAGGTCACGTTTAACTTCTCCTGATGAACCTCCGAGATTGCCTCTGTAAGTTAAGGGATTTGCAACAGCCCCCTTTTGACCAGGTCTCGCGTGTCCAACTTGAGCTGTGTCTCGTTAGCTGTTTATAAACGAGGTCCGGAGTTTTTCCGTGACCTGTTCTGTTAATGATTTTCCTATAATCGTACAGGCTCTGACTTTATTCAGTTCTTCTTCGAGGGATGAATTGTTAATGGGCTTATAATGTCCTGTTAACGACTTTCACCATTCGAGCCCATTATTTCAGCTAACGGGCTAGATTCGGGCCCAACAAATCGAACCTTGGGGTTTGGCCACTTTGATGAGGCATATGAAGAGGACCGGTTGCTCTCTTCCTGCAATCAACAACATGAATAACCGAGAGGAATATGTGGAGGTCGCTCATTGCATGGGTCAGGTGAGGGCACCACATCATCTGCTCCAAGATTAGCTCTAGGGAAAGTCACTGGAGAAGAATTCTAATCTGAAGAGACACAATGGGGCCTAGCGTCTCCCCCGACGCATGAAGATGAGAACAACAAAAGATTGACTTCGTTGTTCATCTTCTCAAGTCTGGAGGAAAGGCGTTTTAGGATATTGGGAAACACCTCTTAAGAAAAGGAAACGGTAATATATACACCCTTGGCCGACTCCAGATACCGACTGGACGCCATTTTACCAAGGTAAATACGACATACACCAGGCCCCAAACACAGTTCCGGACAAATAAGGACCTGGAGAATAGGGAACCTAGAGCGATGTCTTACTTAAGGAGAATCTGCTGAGATAAAGTGACTACGGTCCACCTAGACACACTTTATCCCTTGATTCCATTGATGAAATTAAGGGTTAAGGGGCAAACTGTTGGGAAAAAATATCCAGACACTAGATTCCTCCAGGTTCTGGGATGAGAACCGGCCTCTAGACCCCTGCTCCGAAGGGACCCAGGGCCCAAACCCTGCATCAAGGTTCCCCGGGCCCGACCCTTGTTCCAAAAGCTGGCCCTTGGATAAAATAAAAGTTCTCCACTTAAGGGAATTCTTCCATATTCTCCAATATGGAAGGGTTTAACCTAATGCAAGCCGACATCTAAACCTTTAAAGGGGGAACCCAAACCCTAGAATAAGGGATAGACACTTGGAGATTGAGAGACTAGATCTAGGCGGCTAGGACTAAGGTTTATACACCAAATGTTGTAGTCCCTATTCGATTAAGCAATAATACGTCTCATTCTCTATTACTTCTCTTTGATTTCTCCTTACTTCATACAAAGATCCTTTCTTTCTCTGTGTTTATACAAACCTCTTAGTGTTCCATAGTACTAAAACGACCCTACACAAAAATACCATAACAGTCCCTAAAGCTCCTGTTCAGTCAATATATAACGACTATCTTAGGGCTAGAACCAGAAGAAGGCAGCCTTTTACTATGCCCCTACGGCGAGTAGTTCCAGAGGGTCCTCTGACTATTTTCCCTTCTCATTATTGTGCTCTGAGGCGTTTTGGTGATGTTGATTCTACTGGCTTCCGTCGTCACGTTCCTCTGTATGAGGAAGTTCTTCTTCTTCACGCACAGCTCCGGAATGTAGTATCTCACCATGCTCTAGCAGTGCAGCGAGCTAGGGCATTCGCTCGCCGGGAGCTTATGAAGGAATGGTCGGAGAGGTGCAATTGCCGTTGGGATCTTGCAAAGGAGTACTGTCGGCTACTGTCCTTGGGAGGTAGAGGAAAGAGCTGGGCTGAAGGAATTCCTCGGGCGTCTTTTACCGAAGTGTTTTAGATTTGGATTTTCTTCTTTTTTTCCTTCTGCTTTTCGTTGCTTATTAATATGTATTCTTCGTCGATGCTTTTTGTCGCGAGGTGAAGATTATTAGCAGCCATTAATAATATGTTCCAGTTTTTTCTTTGAAAATCATGCACTTGGTTTCTATATCTTTGGCATGCTCTCCTGCCTTCTTTTTATGAGTGGTTAAGTAGTTCAAGGAGAGGGCTCTTGGGTCCTTCTTGAGGGGTGACGGAGAACTAAAGGTCTGTGGGAGTCGATTTCACCCTACTGTCAAATAAATCGTAAAAAAGGAAACTTCGGGAAAACCCTAAGTTTCCAGAGGAACCGGCTATCTGCGAGAACCGCACAACGAAAATAAGATGACGAAAATACTTAGAATTTAAATGAGAATAAACGAAAACAGAGAGCAAAGAGGTTCTTATTCCGAATCTGCGTAGAACT
>CAKOAT010194043.1:215728-281402 GCA_932364175.1 Eruca vesicaria subsp. sativa | reverse complement strand
GAGTTTTATAAAACGATCTCTCGAGTTTTATAAAACGATCTCTCGAGTTTTATAAAACGATCTTCGAGTTTTATAAAATGATCTCTCGAGTTTCATAAAACGATTCTCGAGTTTTATAAAATGATCTCTCGAGTTTTATAAAACGATCTTCGAGTTTTATAAAACGATCCTCGAGTTCTATAAAATGATCTCTCGAGTTCTATAAAACGATCTTCGAGTTTTATAAAACGATCTCTCGAGTTTTATAAAACGATCTCTCGAGTTTTATAAAATGATCTCTCGAGTTTTATAAAACGATCTTCGAGTTTTATAAACGATCTCTCGAGTTTTATAAAACGATTCTCTAGTTTTATAAAATGATTTCTCGAGATTCATAAAACTGTTGCGTTTACGCGTTTGCGGGGAATTTTGGCTATTGATTCCGTCGTACCGATTTTGACCCCAACAAGGTCGTAGGGGACTTAAATGTTCTTCCGGACTCTGTTTTGGTAGATTTTACCAAGTGCTTTTCGGGTGTAAGGTATCAGCTGTAAGGAATTCATAGCATTTGGAAAAGAGGGTTCTTGGACCTTCTGTAGTGAGTTAAGGACTGATGAGAGGCTGAAAATCCTTAGAAGACTCCAAGACTTCTTTAGTCCTCAAGACCCCTGTAAGTCCACTTTACAGGGATCGGATGCTTGGGTCCAATAATGGTCACTTTGGAGTTGATCCCTAGAAACAAATTATCATGAGTTCAGAACTCAGGGAGGGAAACTGAATGTAAAGCTCGGAGTTTTTAACACTCACAACCGGGGGTTCTTGGAGGATTCTTGGACCCTACTTAGATCCTGAGATCTTTGATTAGGCCCTAGATCCCCTACTCAAATATGGAGGTAGGACTTCTGGAACATGGGAACTCATTGTTCTTCTGTTGCGGAAAATAATCCTTGAGAAGATTTCCCTAGCTTCTGGCTTCCAGGTTTCGGGACCCTGCCCCTGCTCCAGGTACCGGGCCCTGCTTTTGGGCCGGGCCAGATAATTCATCCTACCTCCAAGTAAAAAGGAAAACTTCATGATAAATGTGGACATTCACATTTATCATAATATAGTCGAATTTCCTTAAATCCAAGAGAAGAAAGAGGAAGTATTCCAAGACATATGGCTGTCTTTAAGAGAATTGGAAATATTCTACTATCTAAGGATATAATGAATATTTCCAAATTCTGTGAGAGAGGCACGACCGCCACTACAAATATAAGTTTATTTAACCTAAAAGAAGGAGGCCAACACGTTCATCTTCAGAGCAGAACAATTGTACAGCCGCCAAGGCAATTTCTCATACCTAGAAGACCTTCTCTTCGATACGTTCATGATGGCCGATCCCAGTGGCTACTATCAGCCGGATAAAGCTCTATATTCGTGTATGCACACCCACAAGAGGTCAAGACATCCATAGGAGAGAGAGAGAAACGAGCTCATCATCTCGATAGCTGCCAAGGGAAGGTTTCGTACCTAGAAGATCATCTTTACCGACATGCTCAATAACCGGCGAATCCTTGCGATTCCTATCACCTATATGAATATATATACTCATATCAGCACGTCTGCAATTACACCTATCAAGCTCAGGCTAAGATCGCCTGCCCCTCGGCAGGAACACATCATGCTTACTGAAGCATATGGAGACTCCATGCTTGCTGAAGCATATCGACCAATCTACCATATGTTCTGGCCATGCACCCTTCAGAACAGATGAATCTCATCAACCACAAGGCCTTGCGCCTCTCCAAGGCTCCGTGCCTCTCCAAGGCCCTGCTCCTCTCCAAAGCTCAATGCCTCTCCAAGGCTCAATGCCTCTCCAAGGCTCGGTGCCTCTCTAAGGCTCCATGCCTCTACAAGGCTTTGTGTCGCTCCAAGGCTCTGCGCCTCTCCAAGGCCATGCGTGTAACACCCCCAAACCGTCCTAGACATATGGTCGATCAACCAGCCAACAATCAAACAAGAACATGGCCGATCGACTGACCAACACCTAGGGTTGGAGAAGAAAGCCTAACCAGCCAGCCAACAATCAAACAAGAACATGACTGACCGTCCAACCCAACAACATGGTCCGGAAGCGCTACCTGACGGGCTAAGGACAATCTGGTCATAGTCACAAAATTTACTCCACGACTTAGACCAGTTCATCCACTAACTCGTTCCGCTAAATCAAGGCATAAGGCATTGCAACCCGTATCAAGAATTAGCGTTGCCGTTAGTTCGAGGCCTAAGGCTTTTCAACCCATACGACGGCCTAACGTTGTGTTTGACCTGACTAGTCAAAGAAATATTCGTACATTGAATAATTTGAGACTGGTCCCTGCCTAACGCCAAATCGAGTAACCTAAACAAAAGCCAAACTACCGTATACAAAAGGTATAAAAATATCTAAAGATACCTACAAAAAGGACAACAGATTTGGATGAGTAATCTAATGTTACCAAGTGAGTTGGCAGCCTCTACCCGCAACCAAATAACTAACCCAGAAAACCCAAAAATGACACTAAATCTATCCTAAGCATGCAATCAAAGCTAAGGCTACACAACCAATCCCTAGTTAACCATATATACGCATGAGTTCAGTACTTATGTAATGTTAGACACTAAAACTATACAAGTATCATTAACTGGTCGACCAACAATTAGACAAGAACATGATTGGCCAATCAATGATACCGCATAACTTCAATATCCACCACCCTTCATAAGAAATCACTCAAACAACACAGGCCAACGTCGGGTCTACACTAACTAAACAAACACCAAGTCTAACCTGGAACCTAACCCGGGATTAGATCTCAATGTTAGAAACCTACAAAACAATCAAGCACCAATAACACAATAATAAGATAATAACTAACAACGACTCGATCTAACTCATAACACCGTATATCAGTGTTACACTTACCCTAGGGTTCCATAACCCTAAACTCGACTCAACACTCTAACTCAACACAACACTCTAAATCGGGCCTTGGTGACTTAGTGTTCCTCCTCAACATCGGCAACATCCTAACTCCCTTCCAAAAAGGCCGGAAGAAGGAACTTTCAACCGACCACGGCCCACAGTCATTCGGGTCACCGCGCTACAGCCCACAGTTCATCGGGTCACTGCCACATTACACCATCGTGTAATCACTCAGCCATAAACCATGACCTCTTTCCTCTGAGTCTTCCCGATTCAGCGAATAAGGGGTTTCCTTGAACCCGCTGGGTACGAGGCTTAGGAAACACTAATCACCCCTAAACATGCCTAGCATGGGCGGGTTTCGCACCTGCTGACAGCAACACACACAAAACAAACTAGACACGATCTTATTCCAGAACCTAGCCTAAGGACATAGATTCCAGGACCTAATTATCCACAACCTAGCGATATTATCTAGACTCAACACTAATCAATAGTACATCTAGTCCGGCCTATATGGCCTAAGACACTTAGTACTTATATCTAAACAAGTAAATAACAATACTTAATAAATAACAACTCAACCGGTTAGTCACTCCCGTACCAAGAGCTGACTAACCTCAATCATCAAGCATTATATAAACAAGCAATCACTCAATCAAACCGTTACAAAGATAGTTCAGCCTCCTTCTATGAAACTATCCTTAGATAACGGGAACCTGCACTCAACCATATCAACACACAAGAATAGAAAACATGATATATCCTAGTCCTAGTCCTAGTCAGGTTATTAACTCAGTCTTAATTCCATTATATCTCAGCTTAGCCCATGCTAAACTGAGTCCAGATTAATAAATAAAATAACCCTAAGTACTCTATCATTCAATAACGTGAGCATTCTACTCTATATGCAGCACTATCTACCCTAGTTCCAAGTGGAACTCAAACAAACCAACTCACAGTGTTCTAGGCGAGAAGCAGCTGGTTGATCGGAGAGGACTTGGCCAAAACCCAACCTTGACGTATTGAATGGACTGGACTGGACTGATCTTGACTTGGACAGAACCTTCCCTGATACTGGTCTTGGACAGAACTCAACTCGAACAGAACCTCCCTTATCTTCTGGACAGCTCTTCGGACTTCGACTGATCTAAACTCGACTGAACTGAACCCGTAGAACCAAACTGATATTGGACAGAACCTCCACTTGACTATCACACTATATATCAGCCATGGAGGAATTGATTTGGACAGAGCTTCCGCCTCACCATTGATGAGAATCGCCGATTGGACATAATTTGCCTTCTCGGTGTAATATTGGTCTTCGGGAAAGACCATACTCTCGAAATGACATCTTTCTTTCTCTCTCTCTCTCTAGGAACGTCTTTGGTGTGGAAAGAGTGAATGAAACTGCTGGGGGGCGTGCTGGTATATATAGAAGTCGCCGGCCAATGACGTTGAGCCACATGACCCGCCTGTGTGTCGATCTGCATGCTTCCAGATTCATGCGCGGCGTCACACGGGCGCACAAATGTCGATCAGCATGCCCTGATGTCATGAAAAGTGACACACCACGTCCATATGTCTCTCAGCATGGCTGGAGTTCAAGGGTTGCGACACACGGGCCGCTACATGTCGATCAGCATGCTTCAGTTGCAGAAACGGCGGCACTTCGTGATTCTGTGTGTCAAGCCGCATGTCGGGATTCTATGCACGGCGACACATCGAGCTTCTGTTGACAATGAACTTTCTAGAATGTTGACACCACGTTCTGATCCCTTAGATCTAGCCACCTCGAGCTTTTCGGTTCATTTGTTCGATTTCGGTCCTTTCGGCATTTCTTTTGACCTGTAATCAACCCTGAATATTTTTCCGCTCCCGTTCTGATGCTCTAAATAATCTTTATAGACTCCAAATAATTCTTGACCTTGATGAAAAATATTTCCCGAGCCTCCCGCTTCCTCAAAAAAATCACGTGATATCGAAATTTGGGTTTTCGCCCAACTTCGGGATTTCCTGTCGTGCTTCGATCCCGTCGTGCTTGCTTCCCGTCCTGCTTACTTTCCGTCCTGCTTCCAAGATTATGTCTCTGAATAATATAATACTGATAGTTATGAAGTTTTGCAGATTACTTCGTGACTAAGAAACGTCGAGTTTTAGAACCGTCGTGCTACAAAAATGTTATGCTTCCAAAACATCTGGCTGATCAATCTAAGACATTGTCAAATATGGTAGAGCCGCTTATCATGCCTCATGGTTCACACATGATCCATTCATCGATCATCTCGTACTTCAAAAGCTCTCGATCGATCGTTATCATCCACGACTCGACCACAAAGTTGATTCTCGACCAATCTTCATTTTACCCCTTCGGGAGGGTTATTACATTCTCCCCCCCCCCTCTTAATAGAATTCTTCCTCGAATTCTGAATATGTAATCGCCCAGCTTCACAAATGCTCCTCCTTATGTGATATGATGATTATCTCTGCTTGAATAACTTCGTCTCGTGGTGTTGGCCATTTGATGTCTTCTTCGTTTTCTTTAATCTCCGTCTCGAATTCTGATTCTGGACTCGCTTTGCCTTGATACATCTCCAAGAATTCCCCATGGTCTTGAATCCTTCTCTGAATTTTTATGTCTTGATTTCTCATGCTTCACTCATTCTCAACTCATCTTCTTATAGCTTTACTTTCTCCACCAATGTTCGTTGAGAATCCTCTACAAAGTCGATCTCCACAATCATCTTCATCTCTCTTCACTTGAGTGATCACTGACTCGTCTTCTTGCTCTTACGCTGCCATAACACTCTGATTTCTCGCAATATTGCCTTGTCCTTTAAATAGATGTCATCCTTGCTTCTGATTACTCAACCCTTTCCTCGATCTTCTATTTCCCAATACTGATGAAGTCCTTTCCCAACGAAGTCTTGTCTTCCCATTTGTCCAGTACATACATCTCCATTCCTCTGAAGCTATCTTCACTCTTTCTCTTTGGATTGGGTTTTTGGCCTCGAACTCTTTTCATTTTAAGGTTTCCGTCCTTAAAGTTCCAATCAACAAGCTGCAATTTAAAAAACACTTCACATGAAAGTTAGTCAAAAACTAATCCCATAAATAACTAACCAAGCAACTTAATCGAAATACTATCCAAGCATCCTAATAACAATGCTACCCAGCAACCTAATAGTTCTAACCAGCAACCTAACAATTCTACATTCCACTATCTCAATCCTAGTTCCTTAAACAATAAATCCTATGCTGGACATGACCGGTTACCTAATGCCTTTTGTGACTCTTTTGCCTCGATAAAATATTTTAAAAACCGATTAAATCATGAGTTCCAGAAAAACGGATGTAACCATGCTCTGATACCACCTCTGTAACACCCCGAACCGTCCTAGACATATGGTCGATCAACCAGCCAACAATCAAACAAGAACATGGCCGATCAACTAACCAACAACCAGGGTTAGAGATGAAAGGCTAACCGGCCAGCCAACAATCAAACAAGAACATGACTGACCGTCCAACCCAACACCATGGTCCGGAAGCGCTACGTGACGGGCTAAGGACAATCTGGTCAGAGTCACAAAATTTACTCCACGACTTAAACCAGTTCATCCACTAACTCGTCCCGCTAAATCAAGGCATAAGGCTTTGCAACCCGTACCAAGAATTAGCATTACCGTTAGCTTGAGGCCTAATGCTTTTCAACCCGTACGACGACCTAACGATGTGTAAGACCGGACTAGTCAAATATCAGAGTACTCATGATGCGTATATAAAACAAATACTTTATTGATTCAAAGAAATACTCGTACAATGGATAATTTGAGACTGGTCCCGGCCTAACACCAAATTGAGTCGACTAAACAAAAACCAAAATACCGTATACAAAAGGCATGAAAATCTACTCTGGTGGTCCTAATGTCCATCTCCATGCTATCACGGTCATCCATATCTAATAATACCGACAAAAAGGACAACAAAGTTGGATGACTAACCTAATGTTACTCAGTGAGTTGGCAGCCTCTACCCGCAACCTAATAACTAACCCAGACAACCCAAAAATGACACTAAAGCTATCCTAAGCATGCAATCAAAGCTAAGGCTACACAACCAATCCCTAGTTATCCATATATACGCCTGAGTTCAGTACTTACGTAATGTTAGACACTGAAACTATACAAGTATCATTAACTGGTCGACCAACAATCAAACAAGAACATGATCGACCAATCAATGATACCGCATAACTTCAATATCCACCACCCTTCACAAGCAGTCACTCAAACAAACACCAAGTCTAACCCGGAACCTAACTGTTGGGGTCAAAATCGGTACGACGGAATCAATAGCCAAAATTCCCCGCAAGAATATAAAAGGAATAGTTTTATAAAACCCAAGAAGTCGTTTTATAAAACTCGAAGTCATTTTATATAACCCAAAGATCGTTTTATAAAACTCGAGAAGCCATTTTATAAAACTCGAAGATCATTTTATAAAACTCGAGAAGCCGTTTTATAAAACTCGAAGATCGTTTTATAAAACTCGAAGATCGTTTTATAAAACTCGAGAAGCCGTTTTATAAAACTAGAAAATCGTTTTATAAAACTCGAGAAGTCGTTTTATAAAATTTGAATATCGTTTTATAAAACTCGGGAAGTCGTTTTATAAAACTCAAAGATCGTTTTGTAAAACTCGAAGATCCTTTTATAAAACTCGAGAAGCCGTTTTATAAAACTCGAGAAGCCGTTTTATAAAACTCGAAGATCGTTTTATAAAACTCGAAGATCGTTTTATAAAACTCAAAGATCGTTTTATAAAACTCGAGAAGCCGTTTTATAAAACTCGAATATCGTTTTATAAAACTTGAAGATCGTTTTATAAAACTCGAGAAGCCGTTTTATAATACTCGAAGATAGTTTTATAAAACACGAAGATCATTTTATAAAACTTGAGATTCGTTTTATAAAACTCGAGAAATCGTTTTACAAAACCGCGAAAAACCGAAACCGCCGCAGAATGCGAACTACTCACGACAAGTTCGCCTGCTGGCGAACTAGAAGGCTCCCAACTAGTTCGCCTGCCGGCGAACTAAGCCAGCCTAGCTTAGTTCGCCAGTAGGCGAACTAGAAGCTTCCAACTAGTTCGCCTGCTGGCGAACTAAGCCAAGCTGGCTTAGTTCGCCAGAAGGCAAACTAGGAACTCCCCGACTAGTTCGCCTGCTGGCGAACTAGATATTTCCCTGATCTCCCGCATCCCCGATTCAAACCTTACGTCCTTCGACACGGTCACATTCTGAATCACGGCCGAAATGTCGCTCGTTTCGTCTCGATCCGACTTATCGTTCGAATTCTAAGATAAAAACCGTAAAACTCCGCTCTCTCGAAAAGAACTCGAAGAAATCGTATAAAACGGTAACGGTTAAGCAAGACACCGAACATCGCCTAAACTATACGATTTATCCGAGATTTTTCGTTAAGATCATAAAAAACGCGTTTTTAATAAATAACGTCGAGAAAATCGTAAAAACGGCATCAGATCAGGAAACGGTCTCGTATAAAGTCGTAAAACAGTTTTTTATCGTAAAACGGCCCGAAAGGTCCTAAAACACGATAAAAACCCATCTCGTGATATTAACGAAATCAAACCCGAAGATACGATAACGTTTTGATGGTTACTCGCAGACAGAAGACAAAAGGAAAGTTTGAAGTTAAATAGAAGATTTCCGCGGAAGAAAAGGAAGGACTGACAGAAATGGAAAATTCTCGATATATTCGGTTTCAGGCGAAATGGAAAGACTAAAACCGCCTAAGAAGGAGTATGTAAGCAGGAGGCATAGGGCAGAAGCTGGGACACGATTTTCAGAGCTCTCACCACCAAAATTAGCATTTAGGAATATTTCCGTTATCTGTTAGCGAGCTGCGTATCAACTAGGGTTTTTCGTTCTTAGGCTTTTCGGCTACTCTTTTTGTACCAGTTCTTACGCAGATTCGGAATAAGAACCTCTTTGCTCTCAACTGTGCGGTTCTGCAGATAGCCGGTTCCTCTGGAAACTTAGGGTTTTCCCGAAGTTTCCTTTTTTACGATTTATTGACAGTAGGTGGATTTCGGTTCCCACAGTTTGGTGCTAGAAGGAAGGGGGGTCGGATCTATCTTACACCGAAGCCGCAACATGTCCAACGAAGAAACGATGACGGGTGACAACCAAAATCGCAACGAACGCGATAACGTTGAAACACCACCACCACAATATGCGTCTGTGGCCAACGCTACAAAAGCTAACGCATAGACCATCGAAAAGATGCTTTCCGAGTTTAACAAAAAATCGGAAGAGCAGGAAAAGCTCATTGGTTCGCTCGCGAAACGGGTTGAAACCCTAACCGCAAAAACCCGAGCAATTTGCCCTCGCGGAACTACTAAGATCCACGGAAGGAGGCTCGACTTCGGCGATCCTACGGATTGTCCCAGAACCGAGCAGGGTAACTTACCAGAAAAGATAACCCTGACGCGACGCTAAACGAATCGGAGAAACCTTCTCACGAATAGGAGACCGAGGGCGACGGCATCGAAAGGGTTAACCTGGAGACAAGCGACCAGGCCGATTCATTGGACGAAGACGCTGACGTCCATCCTAGGAGAAGAAAAACTCGAAGTCCTCTGCCGGAGTCTTCTCCCGAACGATCTCTTACTGGAGACGAGGAGGAACTCGACTTTGCGCGATACGCAAAAACTGCCGAGGAGCGATCTCCGGTTACTCGTAGCAAATGCCGACAAGGTCGGAAAACTGCTGGACATCTGATTGAGATTCGCGATCTCCGCGAATACATCACAAAAACGGCCGCAGCGGTAAAAGCAATGAAATGTCAGATTCATCACGCTACCAGCGCCGCACCCGAAATTGATCGGTTACTGTACGAGTCTCGGAAAACGCCCTTCACGGCTCGCATCACCGAGATCAAACTGCCCGATCCCTTAAAACTTAAGGTGCCGACTTACGACGGGACGTCTGATCCCAAAGCACACCTACAGGCATTCCAGATCACCATGGGACGAGCCAAGCTCAAGGACCACGAAAAAGATGCAGGCTACTGCCGCCTCTTCGTCGAAAACCTAGAAGGACAGCGCTCGAATGGTTCGCCAAACTTAGGCGAAATTCGATCAGAAGTTTCCGTCGACTGGCTTCGGAATTCTTGAAGCAATACTCGATGTTCATTAACTCAGAAACCTCCGACGCCGACCTCTGGAGCTTGGTGCAGAAGGAGGACGAATCTCTCCGCGATTTCATTAGTAGGTTCAAACTCGTCATGGCTAGGGTTAGCGGAATTAGCGACAAAGCCGCTATCGACGCGCTCAGAAAGTCTATTTGGTATAAATCAAAATTCCGCAAGTGGATAACTCTCGAGAAACTGCGGACGATCCAGGATGCGCTCCATAAGGCCACTGACTTCATTACCATCGAAGAGGAGACTAAAATCCTGTCCGAAAAGCATAAGCCGACGAAAATGTCCGTAAAGGATAACTCGTCCGAGCAGAAGCAGAAAAAGAGGAACTCTCGTAACGACAAATTTGTCCATCACGAGGGACAGGATCTCCAAGAGGCGCATAACTACGCCATCAACTTCGGATCGGAGCAAGGGCGAACCACGGGTAACACATGGATGAGAAATTCAAATTACGATGAGAATTCTTTCTGCGACCTCCAACAAACCCGTGGGCATTCCACCGTGAACTGCAAAGTTCTCGACGCCAGACTTGCCGCAAAATTGGTCGCGGGAGAGCTCTCCGAGATATCCAGTGTCAAGGATCTCATCCGCGATTTGGATCGCCTTCCGAAACACGACAGGAACGCACGAGCGGAAAATCCGCCTCAGGGAAACCAGTCAGGCGAAAAAACGCGGACGAAGGCAAGACGAGAAGGGTAACGACGCTAACCGTCGAAAAATCAACATTATTATCGGTGAATCGCAATATTATAACGACACCGTCTAGTCTATCAAATCCTACCAATGTAAAGCCAAAACCGGCTCGAGTTGGAAGGTGCCAACGGATGACTCTCCGAAAGGGGTGATCTCATTCGATGATGCTGAAACCGGCGGAATCGACCAACCGCATGTCGATCCCCTTGTCATCAATTTTGTGATAAGCGATCTAGAGGTCGCTCGAATTCTGGTCGATACCGGAAGTACGCTCAACGCCATCTTCCGCAACACGTTAGCACGTATGGGAACAGAACTCTCGGAAGTCGAACCTATTCCAAAACCGTTGACTAGCTTTTCCGGCGAGACATCAATGACCTTGGGATCGTTCCGGCTACCGGTGGCAGCCAAAGAAGTGACAAAAATCGTCAATTTCGCAGTAGTCGATTTCCCGGCCATCTACAATGTGATTATGGGCACGCCTTGGATAAATTCCATGAAGGCGGTTCTGTCAACATATCACTTAGGCATAAAATTCCCAACACCTACGGGAGTCGCAGCAATTTGGGGATGCCAAAGACAATCGCGAACCTGCTTCATGGCCGAATATAAGCTGAGACAATTGGCGGTAGCAATCGTGAAACCAAAACAGGTAAAGGTTACTCCACCGCCCGCAGAAGACAACCCAAAGCAAGCAACGGCGGAGAAGCAACAAGCTTCTGCACCCATCGCTTCTACCCAACCGGAGGAGACAAACGCGGACCAAGACGTCGATCCAGCGACTAAAGTGATCGAGGAGTCTGTGACAGCCGAGTAGGCACACTCGCGCAAACAGTCAGAACTACGAGATGGCTTGATTTCCGAAAGGAATACGTAGGCAGCTCGCCTAAAGACGAGTTCAGCTATCCCCCCTTCCAAAACAGGGGGGGGAGTGGGTGAGTATACGAGCATTCGTATACTCCCAAATTTTTTTTAAAAAATGTCGCTTTGTAATCGAAAAATTTTCAAAATTTTTAATAAAGACAAAGTTAGAATATCTCCGCTACTATCGAAAACGCAAAAAATTCCAAACATCCGGAAAATCGCTTCCGCAGTAACAACTATTTAATCATTTTTATAAAACTTGCATGTCAAAATATTTTTGGAAAGAACTGGCGAGACGTCGCCTAAACTCTGAAGAAAAATATTTCCCCAAGTCTGTCCGCGACTATAAAAACACGAACACTCGGCGATTGGCCCCGTCGAGCACGCTAGCCGTCCTAAACAAACGCATCGACCTATCGGTCCACATACATCCGACTAGGATAAAATAGCGCGCTATAAAAGAAATCCAATTTTTTTGTCAGCACTTCCGAGCAACTTAGAAATTTTTCCCGGTGAGATGCTCGATTCCAACCATACAAATCGTATAAGCCGAGAACCTATCGCGGATTCTAAATCGGTATGGCGTCAGGTTAAAATCACAACGGGCAAAACGAACGCCGACTAGTCATCGCATAGCCTCAATCCGAAAGTAAACCTAGATCTTGCCCTAAAGCCAGCACACTGGTCGCTAACTTCTCAAGGTATGAATCGAGATCCTAAAGGCATGTCTCTTCGCCCACATCTAAACACTCGCGAAAATCGAAACTTCCCGACTTAACGAATCGGACGATTTACACCAAAGAGTTAGATACGAGATGACAACTCGTATTCTTCCCTCTACATCTAAAACAAAACACGAATTTCATACTTCGAATACACACCGCCCAACGGCAGGGATTCAAAGCCACCAACGGCTAGTCCCGGAAAAACAACGACAAAATGAATAAACCAATAACATCACACATTGAAGTCATCAAACGCGGACTGATCGACTTCACCCTCCGCATCCAAAATCCCAGGTCCAACCTCGACTGAATCCGGCGACACCACAATGGGACTCCATTGATCCCACATACGCTTCCTGGGATTGACGGACTCGTTCTTCTTCTTCTCTCACTTAGCCAGACGCGCTGTCTGCTTCGCAACCTCAACCTCATACGAATAGTCCGGTATTTGGGTAAGATGCAGACCCCCGGCTACGCCCCGGCACTCGCGAAAATTGCCATTCGCCCTTTGCGCATCTTCGAATTCCGCATAAAGAGGTACGAACCGCTCACGGCGAGCCATGAACTCCGCAGAAACCTCTCTTTTTCCCGCTCTACGAGCACGACGAATCATCACATCGGAAAGCTCTAAGCTTCGACGAGATTCCGCTTCATACTCCTCTCTCACACGAGTAGCTTCCCTTATGGCTAAATCCTGGGCGCGAGAGATATTGGCATCGATCTCCTCTCTGATACAAACAGCCTCCGCCTCCACCGCTGCAGCCCTAGATTCGGCCCTGCGAAGTTCCACGCTGTTCACGCTCACAGCTTCGCTCATAACGCGAAGACCCTGCAAAACGGAAAAATCATCCTTTATAAAAAAAACGATATATATACATAGTGACAAAAGAATAGACAAACCTTGTTAAAAAGCCTCGACGCCTTCGCAAACGGTGTGTCGGCCGGCCCTCGGGTTGACGCCTCGGTCGGGTCAAATTCGGAGGCCGAAAAGTCAATAAGATCCTCGATATTGATGTCATCGTCGAACGCTTGACCGCGACTGATTCAGAACTTCTCTGTCTTGCGGAGATCTAGATCTCTCCCTCTCCTCCGCATCATCACCCGCCTCGAACTCAGTACGACTGTCACGAGAAAAACCAGATGAATAATAGGCAACGGCGCGACGAACCCTTTTCGGGGAAAAGTATCCCCAATGAAGTGGGCCGCCACGAAGAATATTCATGACATCTGGGAAATCCTCGAGTAGCGGCTTGTGGAGGGTAGGCACTGCAAAACAAGCGAAAACAGTTAAAATCCATACATATACGAATATGGAGATCACGTCGATAGAATACCAGTTGTCGCCCACGCGGTCCTGAACAAAGGAATACAGCCCTCTTCCACAGATGCGCTGTAGATTTTGACATAGAAGAATTACTCGATCCAACAATGCTCATTCGAGGCAAGCCCACCAATGACCGTCATGTCCCGCCGAGGGGCTAAGTAAAAGCCGTCCCCTCTTCCCTTGAATGTCAACATAGCCGAAAGATAGTCTCATCAAGGGACATCCCACGCTCATAGCCTAACACCAAAATTCCGACAAGGTGTTGTAATCCGCAAGGACGTAGTTGGCTGAACGGTACACCAAACCTATCCAACAACTCGACAATGGCTCGAGGAATAGGGAACCATAGCTGACAGTTCAACAGAAAGGCTTCGTAGCATGAAAAATAACCCGGGGGCGGATTCTCGACATCCTGGCCTGGGACGGGAAGGAAAAACTAGACTGACTCAGGGACTTCACGGAGATTCCTCATATCTCTGAGGGAATCGGCAGTGCTCGCAGTCGGACCAACTCCGTAGTGATCGGTCTGGGAAGAGGACAATCGCTAGAGGTATCAAGGTAGCTCGGATCAAAGATAGATGCAAGAGCATGATCTGAAACTTTCCATTCGGAAGACATGTTGGACAGTCGAAAGAAAAGGGATCCAAAGGAAGGAGTAGAAAGAAAACTTCTTAAGACTTAGGCAAGTTATGGGAAAATGAGTGAATAACTTGAGAAACTCATTCCATATACTTATAAGGAAGAATTTTACTATTCACCCTTGGACATTTGGCCATTAAAGTTCCGCCTAATTCTACCAAACTCGCCAAACAAGTTCAATTGGGGTCAAAATCGGTTCGACAGAATCAATAGCCAAAATTCCCCGCAAGAATATAAAAGGAATAGTTTTATAAAACCCAAGAAGTCGTTTTATAAACTCGAAGTCATTTTATAAAACCCAAAGATCGTTTTTTAAAACTCGAGAAGCCCTTTTATAAAACTCGAATATCGTTTTATAAAACTCGAAGATCGTTTTATAAAGCTCGAGAAGCCGTTTTATAAAACTCGAAAATCGTTTTATAAAACTCGAGAAGCCATTTTATAAAACTCGAAAATTGTTTTATAAAACTCGAGAAGTCGTTTTATAAAACTCGAAGCTCGTTTTATAAAACTCGGGAAGTCGTTTTATACAACTCGAATATCCATTTTATAAAACTCGAAGATCCATTTTATAAAACTCGAAAATCGTTTTATAAAATTCGAGAAGTCGTTTTATAAAACTCGAAGCTTGTTTTATAAAACTCGGGAAGTCGTTTTATAAAACTCGAAAATCGTTTTGTAAAACTCGAAGATCGTTTTAGAAAACTCGAGAAGCCGTTTTATAAAGCTCGAGAAGCCGTTTTATAAAACTCGAAGATTGTTTAATAAAACTCGAAGATCGTTTTGTAAAACTCAAAGATCATTTTATAAAACTCGAGAAGCCATTTTATAAAACTCAAAGATCGTTTTATAAAACTCAAGAAGCCGTTTTATAAAACTCGAAGATCGTTTCATAAAACTCGAAGATCGCTTTATAAAACTCAAGAAGCCGTTTTATAAAACTCGAAGATCGTTTTATAAAACTCAAAGATCGTTTTATAAAACTCGAGAATCGTTTTATAAAACTCGAGAATCGTTTTATAAAACTCGAGAATCGTTTTATAAAACTCGAGAAATCGTTTTACAAAACCACGAAAAACCGAAACCGCCGCAGAACGCGAACTAGTCACGACTAGAAGGCTCCCAACTAGTTCGCCTGCTGGCGAACTAAGCCAGCCTGGCTTAGTTCGCCAGCAGGCGAACTAAAAGTTTCCAACTAGTTCGCCTGCCGGTGAACTAAGCCAAGCTGGCGTAGTTCGCCAGCAGGCGAACTAGGAACTCCCCGACTAGTTCGCCTGCTGGCGAACTAAGCCAGCTTGGCTTAGTTCGCCAGTAGGCGAACTAGAGATTTCCCGGATCTCCCGCATCCCTGATTCGAACCTTACGTCCTTCGACACGGTCACATTCTGAACCACGGCCGAAATGTCTCTCGTTTCGTCTCGATCCTACTTATTGTTCGAATTCTAAGATAAAAACCGTAAAACTCCGCTTTCTCGAAAAGAACTCGAAGAAATCGTATAAAACGGTAACGGTTAAGCAAGACACCGAACTTCGCCTAAACTATACGATTTATCCGAGATTTTTCGTTAAGATCATAAAAAACGCGTTTTTAATAAATAACGTCGAGAAAATCGTAAAAACGGCATCGGATCAGGAAACGGTCTCGTATAAAGTCGTAAAACAGTTTTTATCGTAAAACGGCCCGAAAGGTCCTAAAACACGATAAAAACCCATCTCGTGATATTTACAAAATCAAACCCGACGATACGATAACGTTTTGATGTTTACGCCAGACAGAAGACAAAAGGCAAGTTTGAAGATAAATAGAAGATTTCCGCGGAAGAAAAGGAAGGATCGACAGAAATGGAAAATTCCCGATATATTCGGTTTCAGGCGAAATGGAAAGACTAAAACCGCCTAAGAAGGAGTATATAAGCAGGAGGCATAGGGCAGAAGTTAGCGAGCTGCGTCTCAACTAGGGTTTTCGTTCTTAGGCTTTTCGGCCACTCTTTTTGTACCAGTTCTTACACATATTCGGAATAAGAACCTTTTTGCTCTTAATTTCGTTTATTCTCTTTTAAATTCTAATTTTATTATTTTCTTAATCTTTGTTGTGCGGTTCTGCAGATAGCCGGTTCCTCTGGAAACTTAGGTTTTTCCGAAGTTTCCTTTTCTACGATTTATTGACAGTAGGTGGATTTCGGTTCCCACAATAACCGGGGATTAGATCTCAATGTTAGAAACCTGCAAAACAATCAAGCACCAATAACACAATAATAAGATAATAACTAACTACGACTCGATCAAACTCATAACACAGTATATCAGTGTTACACTTACCCTAGGGTTCCATAACCCTAAACTCGACTCAACACTCTAACTCAACACAACACTCTAAATCGGGCCCTGGTGACTTAGTGTTCCTCCTCAACATCGGCAACATCCTAACTCCCTACCACAAAGGCCGGAAGAAGGAACTTTCAACCGACCGCGGCCCACTGTCATTCGGGTCACCGCGCGACAACCCACAGTCCATCGGGTTACTGCCACATTACACCGACGTGTAATCACTCAGCCATAAGCCATGACCTCGTTCCTTTGAGTCTTCCCGATTCAGCGAATAAGGGGTTTCCTTGAACCCGCTGGGTACAAGGCTGAGGAAACAGTAATCACCCCTAAACTAGACATGATCTTATTCCAGAACCTAGCCTAAGGACATAGATTCCAGGACCTAACTATCCAAAACCTAGCGATATTATCTAGACTCAACGCAAATCAATAGGACCAGTAGTCCGGCCTATATGGCCTAAGACACTTAGTACTTACATATAAACAAGTAAATAACAATACTTAATAAATAACAACTCAACCGGTTAGTCACTCCCTTACCAAGAGCTGAATAACCTCAATCATCAAGCATTATATAAACAAGCAATCACTCAATCAAACCGTTACCAAGATAGTTCAGCTTCCTGCTATGAAACTATCCTTAGATAACGGGAACCTGCAGTCAACCATATAACCACACAAGAATAGAAAACATGATGTATCCTAGTCCTAGTCCTAGTCAGGTTATTAACTCAGTCTTAATTCCATTATATCTCAGCTTAGCCCATGCTAAACTGAGTCCAGATTAATAAATAAAATAGCCCTAAGGATTTTATCATTCAATAATGTGAGCATTCTACTCTATATGCAGCACTATCTACCCTAAGTTCCAAGTGGAACTCAAAGAAACCAACTCACAGTGTTCTAAGTGAGAAGCAGCTGGTTGATCGGAGAGGACTTGGCCAAAACCCAACCTTGACGTATTGAATGGAATGGACTGGACTGATCTTGACTTGGACAGAACCTCCCCTGATACTGGTCTTGGACGGAACTCGACTCGAACAGAACCTCCCTTATCTTCTAGACAGCTCTTCGGACTTCGACTGATCTGAACTCAACTGAACTGAACCCGTAGAGCCAAACTGATCCTGGACAGCCTCCACTTGACTATCACAGTATATATCAGCCTTGGAGGAATTGATTTGGACAGAGCTTCCACCTCACCATTGATGAGAATCACTGATTGGACATAATTTGCCTTCTCTGTGTAATATTGGTCTTTGGGAAAGACCATACTCTCAAAATGACATCTTTCGTTCTCGCTCTCTCTCTAGGAACGTCTTTGGTGTGTATTTGGTGTGGAATGAGTGAATGAAACTTCTGGGGGCGTGCTGGTATATATAGAAGTCGCCGGCCAATGACGTCGAGCCACACGACCCGCCTGTGTGTCGATCCGCATGCTTCCGGATTCATGCGCGGCGTCACACGGGCGCACAAATGCCAATCAGCATGCCCTGATGTCATGAAAAGTGACACATCACGTCCATATGTCTCTCAGCATGTCTGGAGTTCAAGGGTTGCGACACACGGGCCGCTACATGTCGATCAGCATGCTTCGGTTGCAGATACGGTGGCACCTCGTGCTTCTGTGTGTCAAGCCGCATGTCGGGCTACCATGCATGGCGACACCTCGAGCTTCTGTTGACACTGATCTTGCTATAAATTTGACACCACGTTCTGATCCCTTAGATCTAGCCACCTCGAGCTTCTCGGTTCATATGTTCGATTTCGGTCCTTCCGGCATTTCTTTGACCCGTAATCAATCCTGAATATTTTTCCGCTCCCGTTCTGATGCTCTAAATAATCTTTATAGACTCCAAATATTTCTTGACCTTGATGAAAAATATTTTCTGAGCCTCCGGCTTCCTCAAAAAAATCCCGTGATATCGAAATTTGTGTTTTTGCCTAACTTCGGGATTTACCGTCGTGCTTCGATCCCATCATGCTTGCTTCCCATCCTGCTTACTTCCCGTCCTTCTTCCAAGATTATGTCTCCGAATAATATAATACTGATAGTTACGAAGTTTTGCAGATTACTTCGTGACTAAGAAACGTCGAGCTTTAGAATCGTCGTGCTTCTAACCCGTCGTGCTTTAAAAATGTTATGCTTCCAAAACATCTGGCTGATCAATCTAAGAAATTGTCAAGGTCCCGCGCCTCTCCAAGGCCCTGCGCCTCTCCAAGGCCATGTGCCTCTCCAAGGCTTTAAGCCTCTCCAAGGCTCCATGACTCTACTAGGATATGCGCCTCCATCAGGCTACGCGCCTCTACCGATATGAACTACAAATTTCCTGATCCCCTTCCGAGGGTTACGTAGGCAATCCCCACTAAAGGATGCAGCTATAAATCCAAATACATTCTATGGTTCCATGCGTGAATGTCCAAATAACCCTCCTAGAAGCCGGGTTCATCAATGTCTAAGGCAGGAAGGCCTTGCAGCCTTCACCACAGACAGGCCGCTCCTCTCTAAAGATCAATATCTTATGCCATTATTAAGACCATGGCGACGTATGCTGGCCCATACCCATGGGAATCTCCCGGTTTATCAACAACTGAACCAGGAGAAACCCCTGTCACGACTTGTCTTCTTCCTACTATCATTCCGTAGGATGAGAACGAATCGCTTGTACCAAAAAATACCCTAACGCGTCGATAGGCTCGATGCTGAAGCTTGTACACTCTGGTGGAGCCTGCAGGTTCTATGTTCAACCCGAATGTTTTTCTTGGGCCCTATGTTCAACCCGAAGGTTTCTCTTGGGCCCTGAGGTATCTAGCTGGGCCCGAAGGCGAGGAGCGTGGGGTGTAAAATTTGGGATTTTGAACACTTGGAACTTGGAAGTTCATGGTTTTTACCCTGAGGTCTGATATTGGAATTCATAGATCCAAGTCGACTGTTTGGGGGTCTTTTCTATAATATAGAGGAATTTGTTTAGAACCTGAGGTTGCTGAGTAGACTCTAAGGTCTTTGACCTGGACCTGGAGGTAAGTAGACATGAGATGTAAAATTTGAAATCAACAACTAGAACCTAGAGGTTATTGTCATCAATATCGTATTATGCCCCCCTTAGGTAAGCCACTACTGATCTCGAGTAAGTAGATATAGGATGTAAAATTTGGAATTTTCAACATCTAGAACCCGGATGTTGTTTTCATCGAGATCGTATTCTGCCCCCATTAGGTAGGCCACTACCGATCTCGGGTAAATAGATATAGGATGTAAAATTTGGAATTTTCAACATCTAGAACCCGGAGGTTATTGTCATCAAGATCGTATTCTGCCCCCTTAGGTAGGCCACAACAGATCTCGGGTAAGTAGATATAGGATGTAAAATTTGGAATTTTCAACATCTAAAACCCGGAGGTTATTGTCATCGAGATCGTATTCTGCCTTCCTTAGGTAGGCCACTACCGATCTCAGATAATGATTCACATTCTGCCACTCGGAAGTAGGCCACTGACGAGATCCTGTAATGTTGCACTCTACTTTCTATAGAAAGCCATTATCAGTCTTATATATTTGTGCTGGGGTGGGTCTACTTGGAAGTAATGAGCCACATACCAGACTTGCTACTTTCCACGTCTTAATGAGTAGGATAGAAGTGCTCCCGGGGTTTTGTGCACCGTCTGCTCCGTGAAACCATGGGGCTGATCTCAGTACTCTGCAGTTATATGTCATGCCCCCTGCATCGTGTTTATCTCGGGCGTATTTGATGAAGGAGTTGGTGCACCAGTACATGTGGCCCCCGCGTAAGTTTCCGGCTCAAGGCCCCTACGCAGGGGCTGAGGTATTTTTGACATTGTATTAAGGTTGATCAGGCATGTTCTAATTCGGATACCCAAGTGGTTTTTTATATGTGAATCATGTCACGTCGATATAGGGTTTTCCAGGATCGAGGTGTCCCTTGGGGCCTGATCCAGCTAGTATGCCCCTTTTAAGTTCAGTCAAATTCCTTTGACTCCTTTAGTTAGAACTAAAATATATTATATAAGCTTAGTCTAGACACGTTTTTCGCATACATAGGAGTAGGAAACCAATGTACTTAAAATATATAGATAGCCAGGTATCTGTAGAGAACCCGATCTGGAGATCTTATTAGAAATGGTAGAGCTTGAGGTGGAGGGCGTTCCAGCAGTTGGGTTGGACCTTTCCATTGCTGTTTTGCAGCTTGTAGGCTCCTGCCCCCTGCACTCCAATTATTTTGTAGGGGCCTTCCCATCCAGGGGCCAGCTTCCCTACAGATTTATCTTTAGTGTGGTCACAGACTCGTCGCGGACCCAGTCTCTTTGCTGAAGGTTCTGGGTCTGACTTTCTTGTTGTAGCTCCTGGCAACTTTCTGTTGATAGGAAATGTTCCTTAGGCGTACAGCCTCTCTCTTTTCATCGAGTAGATCTAGGCTCAGGGTAAACAATTCATTGTTTTCTTCTTGTGAGATAGGTCCAGAGACAGTCGTTCTGACAAGCATTTCTGTGGGTATCATGGATTCCATGCGGTAGACCAATGAGAATGGAGTCTCCTACGTAGCTGTTTTTGGAGTGGTCCGATAAGCCCAAGGGACTCCATGTAGTTATTCTGCCCAGCGCCCGTGGGCTTTCTCCAGACGTTTCTTGATCATGTTTACCACGGTTTTGTTTTTGGACTCGGCCTAGCCGTTTGATTGTGGGTGTCGTGGTGCAAAGAAGGAGAGCTTTATATTCCACTCTTGGCGGAATTCTGTGAAGTAGTGACTTGTAAACTGGGGCCCATTGTTTGTGACAATCTCATGGGGCGTCCCGAAGCGTGTTATCACGTTTGTCCATATAAACTTATTTATCTTCTTTGTAGTAATCGTAGCTAGGGCCTCAGCTTCCACCCACTTTGTGAAGTAGTCAGTTATCACGAGGAGAAACACTTTTTGCCCCGGTGGCATTGGGAATTTTCCGACGATGTCCATGCCCCATTTTCGGAAGGGCCAAGGAGAGCTTAGAGACTTTAGTGTCTCTGGAGGGAGGTTGGAGATCAGCACGTGCCTTTGGCACTGGTTGCAGGACTTGGCCTATCTGAGGGCGTCACTGGCCATCGTGGGCAAGTAGTAACCGGCTCTTCAGGCTCTGAGCACTAGGCTTCGTCCGCTGGAGTGAGAGCCGCATTCTCCCTCGTGGAGCTCCTCTAAGAATCTGGCCGCTTCTCTGGGGGTAAGGCATCGTAGGTATGGTCCCGAGAAGGATCTTCGGTAGAAATTTCCTTCGGTGATGCAGTATCTTGCTGGTTGCCTCTTTATCTTTCGGCTTTCACCTCGGTCCTCAGGGAGGAGGTCCAGTGTAAGATATCGATTATAGGGGTCATCCAGGTTTCTCTTTTGTCGATGAAGGTGATTTCCTCAGGATCCCCCTCTATTTCTGTCGCTGGACACTGGAGTACCAGTAGGGGAATGCTAATTTGGCTAGTAGTTTCTAGGGGGGGCCTACGTCAGCTAGGGCGTCGGCCTATGTATTTTGTTCTCCGAAAACTTGAGTAAGCTTGCAGCTCTATAACCTTTTCATCAGGCGCTTTGCAACAGCAAGGTATCTTATCATACTGGCGTCCTTGGCTTGATAATCGCCTTTGACCTGGCTGATGATCAGTTGGGAGTCGCTGAAGACCTGGATCTCCTCTTCTCCCATTTTGCTTGGCGAGTGTTAAACCTGCTATCAGGGCCTCGTACTCAGCTTCGTTGTTTGTAAATTTGAAATTATATCTTACTGCCCTCGATGCTGACTCGCCAGTGGGGGGGTTAGGACTAGGCCGACTCATGCCCTTCTTATATTTCTAGAACCGTTGAGGTACAGGGTCCATTCTCCTTTTACTTGTTCTGTACCCTGGAAACCAGTCTCTGACTCCAGGTCCGGAAGCATAGAAGGGGAAAATTTGGCGACGAAGTCGGCAAGGACCTGCGATTTGATGGCCGTGGTGGGCTTGAAGATTATATCGTATTCTCTAAGCTCGATTGCCCATTTGGTGAGGTGTCTTGACACTTCAGGCTTGTGGGACAGATTTTATGGGGAACGATGTGATTACGATGACCTGATGGGTCTGGAAGTAGGGCAGGAGTTTTTGGGCCGCTGTTACCAGTGCTAGTGCTAGCATTTCGAGGTGACTGTAGCGAGGACATGCTCACATAGTAGATGGGATATTGTCTCCTTCCCTTTTCCCTCACAAGGACTGCGATTACTACATGCTCGGACAAGGCGAGGTAGAGTAGCAGGGTCTCTCCGTCCAGGGGCTAAGAAAGGAGAGGAGGCATAGTGCGGTAGGATTTGAGGTCGTTGAGGCCGAGCTCACATTTGTCACTCCATTGGAAGTCCTTGGGATCGTTCAAGGCCTCAAAGAAGGCATGAGATTTTTCGGATAACGTGGAGATGAATCTGCTCAATGCGGCCATTCTGCCTGTTAGTCTCTGGACTTCCTTTACGTTTCGAGAAGAGGGAATCGCCTGGATGGCTTGCACCTGATCAGAATTAGCCTCGATGCCCTTATAGGTGACTATGTACCCCAAAAAATATACCATAGCTAACCCCAAATGAGCATTTCAACGGGTTGAGCTTCATGTTGTACCTCCTGATAGTAATGAATGCTTGCTATAGATGGGAAATGTGGTCTTCTGCCTCGAGGGACTTGACCAGCATGTCATCTATGTAGACCTTCATGGTCTGCCCAATCTGATCGGAAAATATCATGTTTACGAGCCTTTGATATGTAGATCTTTCATTCTTTAAGCCGAAACGCATGTCTTTGTAGCAGTAGATACCCCTGGGAGTCAAAAAAAAAGTCTTCTCCTGGTCATCCGGGTGCATGAGAATTTGACTATAGCCTGAGAAGGCGTCCATGAAACTTATGAGCTGGTGGCCTACGGTAGCGTCGACGAGCTTATAGATACCTCGTCAATCTCTTCTACCTCGGGTTCCTCCGTGTGCGGGGCAGGAGGGCCTTTCGGTAATTGCGATTAGGCCGGGACCTTCCCCTTTAGCGTGGTTTGATAGCAGGCCCTGGCATTATCCTGGTCTCCTTTAATCACCTTGATGCCCCAGGGGTCAGGAATTTAATTCATTGATGGAAAGTCGAGGAGACGGCCCCCATGTCATGGATCCAGGGTCGGACAAATATCTTGTTGTAGGAGCATGCGCTGTCGATGACTATGAACTTTGTTGGCTGGTTTACTCCTTCGGCGTATACCGGAAGAATTACCTCTTCTAGGGTGTTCTTTACTTCTCCGCTGAAGCCTATGAGTGGAAAGACTTTCCTCGTTAACGCCTTTTGCTCCAGTCCTAGGTCTGTGTAGGTGGGGAGGAAGATGATGTTGCCGGAGCTACCGTTAACTATCAAGATAAGTCTCAGTAAGCAGTTTGCTACAGTGAGAGAGATGACTAGGGCGTCATGGTGAGGAGCCAGGACTGTAGTAACCCTCCTGAAGGGATAAAATGGTCTAGATTAATTGGTCGAGATTTTTGGTCGAGTATCAACTTTGTGGTCGAGTCGCGGACGATAATTTTCTCTCCGGAAGTTTTGAAGTTCGAGATGGTCAAAGAATGGATCGTGAGTGAACCATGAGTCGAGATAATCTGCTCTACCATACTAGAAAATGTCTTAGATTAATCAGTCGAACATTTTGGAAGCAACACAGTTTCGAAGTACGACGGCTTAGAAGCTCGACGATCCCGAAGCTCGACGTTACTTAGCGACGAAGTTTTCTGCAAAACTTTGTAGCTATCAGTAAAATATTATTTTGGAGACATGTTTTTGGAAGCAGGACGGGAAGCAAACCATGACGGCAAAACCCGAAGACTGGCCAAAATGACCAAAATCGGGCGAACGGACCGAGAAGCACGAGGTGGCTTAATCTATGAGCTCAGGACGTGGTGTCAACTGCCTAGCATGGTATGTGGCAAGGGAAGCACGAGGTGTTGCAGCACGAACAATCACAGCATGCGGAGTGACACACAGAAGCACGAGGTGCCGGCGTACTTGCGACCGGAGCATGCGGACCTCTATGTGGAGTTCTTGTGGTCACTTTCATGAGCTTCAGTCATGCAGCCTGACATCTGGGAGGAGTGCTGGCGTCCTGAATGTGACTGGAGCATGCTGGCCGACTTGTGGAGCACGAGGTGCCGCTGCGCATGCGTCCGGAGTCATGCGAGCCGACACACGGGCCGCCACCAACTCGTTTTTGATTGGCTGCTGTCTCCTATATATAGCCCACGACCCCCACTCCATTTAGCAACATTCAGACCACTTCACATCTACTTAAAAACGTGAGAGAGAAAGCTAAAAATAAAATAAGAGTTTCCGAGCATTTTCGAGAGTTTTTGAGTGTTTTTGAGGTCAGTACTCCACCAGTTTTGGATCGGCGCGAAGGGAAGGTTCTGTTAAGCTGAAGATCAGTCAAGAAGTTCAGTCCAGACGTGGGTATACTTCACAAGGTCAAGAAAGGGTTCGGATCACGGAAGTTGGATTTGGGGTTAAGGCCACGTTCAGCCAAAACAATGTGAGTTATGATCAATTGCTTGTTAACTTGTTTTCATGCAGGTTCCCGTTACTTGAAGTTAGGATATGGCAGGAGGCTGACTCTAACTTAGTAACGGTTTGGTTAGTTAATAATATAGCTTAGTTAATCGTGATTGATTGAGTTTATTGCATGCTTAGATAATATCGGTAGGTTGTGGATAGATAAGTTATCTGGAATCTATGCTTAGTCAATTGCTTGGTTGATAGATTTCGTGCTTAGGTTATTATGGTTGTTTTGTGTGTTACTATGGTCGAGTGTAGGCTCCCGTTATCTTTAAAGATAGTTTCGTAGCAGAAGGCTAAACTATATGGGTAATGGTTTGATTGATTGATTGATTGATTGTTAGATTTGATTAATCTTGTTGATTGAGGTTAGTATCTCTTGGTGAGGGAGTAACTAACCGGATGAGCTATTTTTATTTTATTATGCATTCATGTTAGGCATGTTTAGGAGTAATTAGTATGATGCCATATAGCGTGTACGAAACCCGTCCATGTTAGGCATGTTTAGGAGTAATTAGTATGATGCCATATAGCGTGTTTGAACCCCGTCCATGTTAGGCATATTAGGTGTGATTAGTGTTTCCTCTCAACCTCGTACCCAGCGGGTTCAAGGAAACCCCTTATTCGCTAGATCGAGAAGAGGCTGGCAGGGACCGAGTTGTGACTGTGGGCTGTCTCGCGGTGACCCGAAGGGCTGTGGGCCGCGATCGGTTGAAATTTCTTACTTATTATTGTGGGTGTCGAAATCCACCTACTTTCAAATAATCGTAAATAGGGAAACTTCGGGAAAACCCTAAGTTTCCAGAGGAACCGTCTATCTGCAGAACAGCACAACGAAGATTAACATAACAAGAAACTTAGAATTATTAAAAGAATAAACGAAAATCGAGAGCAAAGAGGTTCTTATTCCGAATCTGCGTAGAACTGGTACAAAGAGAGTAGCCGAAAACATAAGAATGAAAAACCCTAATTGAGACGCAGCTCGCTAACAGAAAACAAAAATATTCCTAATTGCTAATTTCTGGTGGTGAGAGCTCTGAATTTTGTGTCTCTTGCTTCTGCCCTAGACCTCCTATTTATATACTCCTCGCCTTGGCCATTCGGTCTTTCCATTTCGCCCAGATTTGACTATATCGAGAATTTTCCATTTTTACCGATCCTTCCTTTTCTTCCGCGGAAATCTTCTATTTTTCTTCAATCCTTCCTTTTATCTTCAAACTTGACATTTATTTCCCTTCTGCGAGTAAACCGTCAAAACTTTATCGTATCTTCGGGTTAGATTCCGTTAAGATCGCGAGATGGGTTTTTATCTCGTTTTAGGACCTTCCGGGCCGTTTTGCGATAAATCAGTTTTCCGACTTTTTACGGGATCGTTTCCTGATCTGATGTCGTTTTTAATAAATTCCTCGAGCTAATCGTAAGGTTTTACAATTTATTGAACTTTTTAATTAAAAACGTGTTTTTTACGATTTTCTCGAAGTTTTTATTAAAAACGCGTTTTTATGATTTCAACGAGAAATCTCGAATAAATCGTATGTTTTAGGCAATGTTCGGTGTTTCGTTTAAGCCCATGGGCGAACTAAGCCCATCGGCAAACTAGTCGAGTGTCTCCTAGTTCGCCCATCAGCGAACTAAGCCGGCCCGGCTTAGTTCGCAGATGGGCGAACTAGTCGAGCATTTCCTAGGTCACCCGTGGGCGAACTAGTCGTGACTAGTTCACGTTTTACGGCTGTTTCGGTTTTTTTTTTTTTGTTTCGTAAAACGATTTTTTGAGTTTCATAAAATGATTCTTCGAGTTTTATAAAACGATCTTCGGGTTTTATAAAACGATTCCTCGAGTTTTATAAAACGATTCTTGAGTTTTATAAAACGATTTTTCGAGTTTTATAAAACGATTCTCGAGTTTTATAAAACGATCTTCGGGTTTTATAAAACGGCTTTTTGAGTTTTATAAAACAATTCTCGAGTTTTATAAAACAATCTTCGGGTTTTATAAAACGGCTGTTCGAGTTTTATAAAACGATTCTCGAGTTTTATAAAACGATCTTCGGGTTTTATAAAACGGCTTTTCGAGTTTTATAAAACGATTCTCGAGTTTTATAAAACGATCTTCGGGTTTTATAAAACGACTTTTCGAGTTTTATAAAATGATTCTCGAGTTTTATAAAACGATCTTCGGGTTTTATCAAACGGCTTGCGAGTTTTATAAATGACTTTGAGTTTTATAAAACGACTCCTCGGGTTTTATAAAATTATTCCTTTTGTATTTTTGCAGGGAGTTTTGGCTATTAATTCCGTCGTACCGATTTTGACCCCAACAGTTAGCCCCCCAGCTCGTAAGAATCGTGAGGTTCTTGCGAGTGGATTGAAATCGTTTGGCGAGTTTGGTAGAATTAGGCGGAACTTTAATGGCCAATAGTCCAAAGGTGAATAGTAAAAAATTTCCCTATAAGTAAATGGAGTAAAATTTTGAAATCTTTACTCCACCTTCTACAACTTATTCAAGAAATTTTTCTCTCCACTTTCTTTGAAGATCTTCAAACATGTTTTCAGGAAGAAAGACTCGTTCCTCAACTAGTTCCAATTTTCACAATTCTGAGGGAACGAGTTCACAGCCTCCAGCTTCGGTTCCGAAAGAAGAGTATTCGTCTCCGTTAATCGATCCGACGTACCGCGAGGCTTTTTGGGCGCTGGGGGACGAGTCGGGGTCCGCTAGGCCTGGGATTTGGGTTCCAGCCTTGTCGGACGTCGATCAAGTTTCCGGAAATCCGAGCTCGACACTTTTTAACAATATCGATTACATGCGCGAATTTTGCCGAGTTCCAGAGGCTGTTGAGTTTCGTTCCCCACTTGCTGGGGAATGCGACAGGGATGCGCCCGAGGGTTTTTCACATGTTACAACATTTTCTTGCAACAATGCCACTTATGGTTTCCGATCCCGGAAATCATTGTTCATTACCTTCACAGGCTGGGGCTATCGATCAGTCAGTTGACTCCTCCTAGTTTAAAGCAACTCGTTGGTCTTTTGACGCTGAGTTATGAGCAGGAAATCACCCTTAACGTTGATCATCTCGAGGGTCTGTTAATGCCCATGGGGCAATCGCGGAGGATTACTCTATGCCCTCGTGACGAAATTATTACGGGCTGCCCAACGCTTTCTACTTCTTGGAAGAAAAATTTCTTCTACGTTCGTATCGATAACGCGTCGGTCGAGGAGGGTAGCATTCCGTCTTTTACGACCACGTGGGGTCGGAGAGGTATGTGAATCAAGTCCATACGAATCCTCTTCTTCTTATTATTATTTTTTTTATTCGTTTCTATTTTTTCCGCAGTGACCAATCCTTTGCCTCCGTATCCTGTGGATCTTCAGAGCATCACCACTTCTCTCAAACGTGGTGAAGTTCGTTGGTGCAGTTTTTCTCCGCAACGCGTCCGCCAAGCGGTTGCCCTCTTCTGATCTCGACTCTTTGCGAATTCTCCGGTTTATGAAGAGGATCCGTTTATCGGGGAGTTTATTCCGTATGTTCCCTTGACTAGGAGTGGCAAATCAAGCTTCCGAAGGGATAAAAATCCGGTTGTCGAAGATGATGATTCTGAACGCGCGACTTCTCTTGACAATATTCTCAAGGATTTTCTTGATAGTCAGACGGAAGAAGGCATCTGAACGAAGGCGGGTGGATCATCGACCTCCCATTTTCCGGACATCGACCATGATCAAGTCCCGGAGTTTATTAGGGGGTCTGAGAAAGCTAAGGAGGTAAGTGTGTTTATTCTCTTCTTTCTCGAGCAGTTTTTATGATGTCGCTTAACTCTTTTCTTTGGTAGGGTTTCCTTATCATGAGCCGAGCCCTAGACAGCCGTACCACTGAAGCTCGCCTTGCCGAGTTTCGAGCGAACATGGCCGAAAAAGAAGTTGCTCGTCTTCGGGCAGAGGTCGAGGCTAAACAAGCCGAAGAAGTGGTTGCCAGGGAGGTTGCTCGCGTGAGGGATGAGTGTGCGGCTAGGTCTTGTCGTGCAAAGGAGCTTTCTGACGAAAGGATTCGTCGTGCCCGTCGTGCGGGCAAACGAGAGGTTGCCGAGGAGATGAAGGCTCGTCGCGAGCGATTTGCAACCGGTTGTTCGGATGCGGAAGTTGTTCAACGAGCGCATGGTGATTATCGCGAAGGTCGCGGGATCGTTCATGGGTTATCCCTAACTCAGAATGAAGGGTATGCGTTTGCTAAGGAATTCTCCGCACGGTGGGAAAACCTGAATCGAGAAAGAGATATGCAGTCCGAATACTTTGACCTTAAGGCGCGTATCTGGGATCAATGAAATCCCATCGTGGTGTCGCCGGATTCGGTCGAAGTCGGTCTTGGGATTTCAGACGTGAACGGTGAAGTCGATCAGCCTGGGTTTGATGACTTCAATGTGTGATGTTATTAGTTTTTCGATTTTGTTGTTGTTTTTCCGGGACTGGCCGTTGGCGGCTTTGAATCCCTACCGCTAGGCGGCATGTATTCGCAGACTTTGATAAAAATATTTTCTAAGTATGAAATTTGTATTTTGTGTTAGATGTAGAGGGAAGAATACGAGTTGTCATCTCGTATCTAACTCTTTGGTGTAAATCGTTCGATTCGTTAACTCGGGAGATTTCGATTTTCGCGAGTGTTTAGATGTGGGCGAAGAGACATTCCTTTAGGATTTTGATTCATGCCTTGAGACGTTAGCGACCAGTGTGCTGGGTTTAGGGCAAGACCTAGGTTTACTTTCGAATTGGGGCTGTGCGATGACTAGTCGGCTTTCGTTTTGCCCGTTGTGATTTTAACCTGATTCCAAACCGATTTAGAATCCGCGATAGGTTCTCGGCTTATATGATTCGTCTGGTTGGAACCAAGCATCTCACCGGGAACAATTTCTAAGTTGCCCGGAAGTGCTGACCAAAAATTTGGATTTTTTTAATAGCGCGCTATTTTATCCTCTTCGGATGTATGCGGACCGATAGGTCGGTGCGTCTGTTTAGGACGGCTAGCGTGCTTGACGGGGCCAATCGCCGAGCGTTCGTGTTTTTATAGTCGCGAATGGAATTTGGGGAAATATTTTTCTTTAAGAGTTTAGGCGACGTCTCGCCAGTTCTTTCCGAAAATATTTTGATATGCAAGTTTTTTAGAAAAACGATTAAATAGTTGTTACAGCGGAAGCGATTTTCCGGATTTGCGTTTTTCGATAGTAGCGGAGATATTCTAACTTCGTCTTTATTAAAACTTTCAAAAAAATTTCGATTATAAAGCTAAAAGAAATTTTGTAAAAATTTTTGGGAGTATACGAATACTTGTATACTCACCCACTCCTCCCCCGTTTTGGAAAGGGGCGATAGCTGAACTCGTCTTTAGGCGAGCTGCCTACGTATTCCTTTCGGAAATCAAGCCATATCCTAGTTCTGATTGTTTGTGCGAGTATGCTTACTCGGCTGTCGCGGACTTCTCGATCGCTTCAGTTGCGGGATCGATGTCTTTTTCCGGGATTGTCTCCTCCGGTTGGATGGAAGCGATGGGTGCGGAAACTTCTGGTTTCTCGGCCGTTGCTTGCTTTGGGTCGTCGTCTGCGGGCGGTGGCGTGACCTTTGCCCGCTTCGGTTTCACGATCGCGACCGCCAATTGCCTCAGCTTGTGTTCGGCCAGGAAGGAAGTTCTCGGCCGTTGATGCCTAAGTGATACGTGGACAGAACCGCCTTCATGGTATTTATCCAAGGTGTGCCCATAATCACGTTGTAGATAGCCGGGAAATTGACTACCGCGAACTTAACGATTTTCGTCACTTCTTTTACAGCAACCGGTAATCGGATTGATCCCAGGGTCATTGACGTCTCGCCGGAAAAACTAGTCAGCAGTTTTGGAATCGGCTCGACTTCCGAGAGAT
Organism: Eruca vesicaria subsp. sativa; assembly: GCA_932364175.1. Taxonomy (NCBI): domain Eukaryota; kingdom Viridiplantae; phylum Streptophyta; class Magnoliopsida; order Brassicales; family Brassicaceae; genus Eruca; species Eruca vesicaria. Next base: position 250,216 of record CAKOAT010194043.1, on the reverse strand, counting down.
CGATTCCCATGCGTGCTAGCGTGTTGCGGAAGATCACGTTGACAGTACTCCCGGTATCGACTAAGATCCGAGCGACTTCTAAATCGCTTATTACTAAGTCGATGACGAGAGGATCGGCGTGAGGTTGGTCGATTCCTCCGGTTTCAGTGTCGTTGAATGAGATCACTCCTTTCGGAGGGTCATCCGTCGGCACCTTCCAACTTGAGCCGGTTTCGGCTTTGCGTTGGTAGGATTTTATAGACGAGACAGTGTCGTTGTAGTATTGCGATTCGCCGATAATCATGTTGATTTTTCGGCGGTTACCGTCGTTACCCTTCTCGTCTTGTCTTAGTCCGTGCTTTTCGCCTGACTGGTTTCCCTGAGGCGGAGTTTCTGCTCGCGCGTTCCTGTCGTTCTCCTTGTTCGCCGATGGGCGAACTAGTCGAGCATCTCCTAGTTCGCCCGTGGGCGAACTAGTCGTGACTAGTTCGCATTTTACGGCTGTTTCGGTTTTTTTTTGGTTTCGTAAAACGATTTTTTGAGTTTCATAAAATGATTCTTCGAGTTTTATAAAACGATCTTCGGGTTTTATAAAACGATTCCTCGAGTTTTATAAAACGATTCTCAAGTTTTATAAAACGATTTTTTGAGTTTTATAAAACGATTCTCGAGTTTTATAAAATGATCTTCGGGTTTTATAAAACGGCTTTTAGAGTTTTATAAAACGATTGTCGAGTTTTATAAAACGATCTTCGGGTTTTATAAAACGGCTTTTCGAGTTTTATAAAACGATTCGCGAGTTTTATAAAACGATCTTCGGGTTTTATAAAACGATCTTCGTGTTTTATAAAACGTCTTATCGAGTTTTATAAAACGATTCTCGAGTTTTATAAAACGATCTTTGGGTTTTATAAAATGGCTTTTCGAGTTTTATAAAACGATTCTTCGGGTTTTATAAAACGGCTTGCGAGTTTTATAAATGACTTTGAGTTTTATAAAATGACTCCTCGGGTTTTATAAAACTATTCCTTTTGTGTTTTTGCAGGGAGTTTTGGCTATTAATTCCGTCGTACCGATTTTGACCCCAACAGTATGATATAAAATAAATAAATCGATGTTTATGTAAATGCCTTGTTGTATCTGATATTAGCTTTGTCCAAGCTAACACAGCGTCATATTGGGGTACGGGTTGAAAAGTCTTAGGCCTTTATCTGACGGGACGTGTTAGTGGACGGCCTAGCCTAGTCACGAATTGCACCCTTTGTGACCATATCTTGATTATTACTAACCCGTCTTGTAGCGCTTCTGAACCTTGGTAGAAAGTCGGTCTGTCGGTCATGCTCTTGTTTGATTGTTGGCTGATGGTTCGACCTATACCTAGAACAGTTCGGGGGTGTTACTGAGGTGGTATCAGAGCATGGTTTCGTCCATGCGTGACACAAGTGCTTTCAATGTTTTATCGAGTCAAAGGAGTCGCAAAAAGATGCTTTAGGAAACCAGCCACTTCCCGCCGTAAGTTTAATAGGAATAGGACTTACCCTTTTTATTCTGTAGTGTGTGCATTTTTTTGTGGTTGCAGGATAAACGTGGTACTCCTGACCCCCGAAGACCGAACCGTTTAAGAAGATCAGTGTATCAAGAAAGTTCAGTTGGTTATTCAGGGTTCAAATTGCTTGTTTGAGGGAAGACTGTTGTTTGGAAGAAGGAAGCTCTTCATAACCTAAGAATTCGAGGAAAAATTCTATTAAGGGGGGAGAATGTAGTAACCATTCTGAAGGGATAAAAATGGTCGAGATTGATTGGTCGAGATTTTTGGTCGAGTATTAACTTTGTGGTCGAGTCGCGGACGATAATTTTCTCTCCTGAAGTTTTTCAAGTTCGAGATAGTCAAAGAATGGATCGTCAGTGAACCATGAGTCGAGATAAGCTGCTCTACCATGCTAGAAAATGTCTTAGATTAATCAGTCGAACATTTTGGAAGCAACAGAATTTTGAAGAACGACGGCTTAGAAGCTCGACGATCCCGAAGCTCGACGTTGCTTAGCGACGAAGTTTTCTGCGAAACTTTGTAGCTATCAACAAAATATTATTTGGGAGACATATTGTCGGAAGCAGAACGGGAATCAAGCAGAACGGGAAGCAAGCAGGACGGGATAAAAGCATGACGGCAAAACACGAAGACGGGCCGAAATGGACGAAATCGGACGAACGGACCGAGAAGCACGAGGTGGCTTAATCTATGAGCTCAGGACGTGGTGTCAACTGCCTAGCATGGTATGTGGCAAGGGAAGCACGAGGTGTTGCAGCAGGAACGATCACAGCATGCGGAGTGACACACAGAAGCACGAGGTGTCGGCGTACATGCGACCGGAGCATGCGGACCTCCATGTGGAGTTGTTGTGGCGACTCTTATGAGCTTCAGTCATGCAGCCTGAGATCTGAGAGGAGTGGTGGCGCCCTGAATGAGACTGGAGCATGCTGGCCGACATGTGGAGAACGAGGTGCCACTGAGCATGCATCCGGAGTCATGCGAGCCGTCACACGGGCCGCCACCAACTCGTTTTTGATTGGCTGCTGTCTCCTATATATAGCCCACGACCCCCACCCCATTTAGCCACATTCAGACCACTTCACATTTACTTAAAAACGTGAGAGAGAAAGCTAAAAAGAAAGTAAGAGTTTTCGAGCATCTTCGAGAGTTTTTGAGGTCAGTACTCCACCAGTTTTGGATCGGCACCTAGGGNACCCCCACCCCATTTAGCCACATTCAGACCACTTCACATTTACTTAAAAACGTGAGAGAGAAAGCTAAAAAGAAAGTAAGAGTTTTCGAGCATCTTCGAGAGTTTTTGAGGTCAGTACTCCACCAGTTTTGGATCGGCACCTAGGGAAGGTTCTGTTCAGCTGAAGATCAGTCAAGAAGTTCAGTCCAGACGTGGGTATTCTTCACAAGGTCAAGGAAGGGTTTGGATCACGGAAGTCAGATTTGGGGTCAAGGCCACGTTCAGCCAAAACACTATCAGTTATGATAAATTGCTTGTTAACTTGTTTTCATGCAGGTTCCCGTTACTTGAAGTTAGATTATGGCAGGAGGCTGACTCTAACTTAGTAACGGTTTGGTTAGTTAATAATAGAGCTTAGTTAATCGTGATTGATTGAGTTTATTGCATGCTTAGATAATATCGCTAGGTTGTGGATAGATAGGTTATCTTGAATCTATGCTTAGTCAATTGCTTGGTTGATAGATTTCATGCATAGATTATTATGGTTGTTTTGTGTGTTGCTATGGTCGAGTGCAGGTTCCCGTTATCTTTAAAGATTGTTTCGTAGCAGGAGGTTAAACTATCTGGGTAATGGTTTGATTGATTGATTGTTAGATTTAATTAATCTTGTTGATTGCGGTTAGTATCTCTTGGTAAGGGAGTGACTAACCAGATGAGCTATTTTTATTTGATTATGCATTCATGTTAGGCATGTTTAGGAGTAACTAGTATGATGCCATATAGCGTGTACGAAACCTGTCCATGTTAGGCATGTTTAGGAGTGATTAGTATGATGCCATATAGCGTGCTCGAAACCCGTCCATCTGAGGCATATTAGGGGTGATTAGTGTTTCCTCTCTACCTCGTACCCAGCAGGTTCAAGGAAACCCCTTATTCGCTGGATCGAGAATAGGCTGGCAGTGACCCAGCTGTGACTGTGGGCTGTCTCGCGGTGACCCGAAGGGCTGTGGGCGGCGATCGGTTGAAAGTTCCAACTTATTATCTTTGTAATAATGGGTTTGGATATTTCCGAGGATGTGGAGGAACCTAGTATTGCCAGGGCCCTAGTTTTAGTGTTGAACCTTAGATTGAGTCTAGGTTGAGTGTAGGTGGTTAGCAAGTCTTTAGCGGTTAATGTTTCATAATGTTAATTTGCTTGCTATTGTTTCTGCTGCGTACTTGTGTTATTACTTATATGTTATCTTTAAAATTGTGTTTACTTATTATTAGGTGAACCTCTCACTTTAGATTGTTTGGGGTGGGATAGTGAGAGGTTGTATATTGTTAGATTGGGGATCTTAACTCACTGAGTAATACTAGATTACTCATTCCTCACTCTTTGTTGCAGGTGACCTGTAGATCGAGTCAGCCTGTAGAGATCGCGGGGAGTTAGGCCGGCTGGTGTAGATTTTCATCTTTTTGCTTGCGACGTTTTCAGACTATAAGTATGTATCTTTTGCTCGCTTGGCATGCCACTACTTGTACCATATTTTGTGTGTTGTGAACCAGATATGATATAAAATAAATAAATCGATGTTTTATGTAACTGCCTTGTTGTATCTGATATTAGCTTTGTCCAAGCTAACACAGCGTCATATTGGGGTACGGGTTGAAAAGTCTTAGGGCTTTATCTGACGGGACGTGTTAGTGGACGGTCTAGCCTAGTCACGAATAGCACCCTTTGTGACCATGTCTGGATTATTACTAACCCGTCTTGTAGCGCTTCTGAACCTTGGTAGAAAGTTGGTCCGTCGGTCATGTTCTTGTTTGATTGTTGGCTGATGGTTCGACCTATACCTAGAACAGTTCGGGGGTGTTACAGAGGGTGTATCAGAGCATGGTTTCGTCCATGCGTGACACAAGTGCTTTCAATGTTTTATCGAGTCAAAGGAGTCGCAAAAAGATGCTTTAGGAAACCAGCCACTTCCCGCCGTAAGTTTAATAGGAATAGGACTTACCCTTTTTATTATGTAGTTTGTGCATTTTTTTGTGGTTGCAGGATAAACGTGGTACTCCTGATCCCCGAAGACCGAACCCTTTAAGAAGATCAGTGTATCAAGAAAGTTCAGTTGGTTATTCAGGGTTCAAATTGCTTATTTGAGGGAACACTGTTGTTTGGAAGAAGGAAGCTCTTCATAACCTAAGAATTCGAGGACGAATTCTATTAAGGGGGGAGAATGTAGTAACCATTCTGAAGGGATAAAATGGTCGAGATTGATTGGTCGAGATTTTTGGTCGAGTATTAACTTTGTGGTCGAGTCGCGGACGATAATTTTCTCTCCTGAAGTTTTTCAAGTTCGAGATAATCATAGAATGGATCGTCAGTGAACCATGAGTCGAGATAAGCTGCTCTACCATGTTAGAAAATGTCTTAGATTAATCAGTCGAACATTTTGGAAGCAACAGAATTTTGAAGAACGACGGCTTAGAAGCTCGACGATCCCGAAGCTCGACGTTGCTTAGCGACAAAGTTTTCTGCGAAACTTTGTAGCTGTCAACAAAATATTATTTGGGAGACATATTGTCGGAAGCAGGACGAGAATCAAGCAGAACGGGAAGCAAGCAGGACAGGATAAAAGCATGACGGCAAAACACGAAGACGGGCCGAAATGGACAAAATCGGACGAACGGACCGAGAAGCACGAGGTGGCTTAATCTATGAGCTCAGGACGTGGTGTCAACTGCCTAGCATGGTATGTGGCAAGGGAGGCACGAGGTGTTGCAGCAGGAACGATCGCAGCATGCGGAGTGACACACAGAAGCACGAGGTGTCGGCGTACATGACCCCGGAGCATGCGGACCTCGATGTGGAGTTGTTGTGGCGACTTTCATGAGCTTCAGTCATCCAGCCTGAGATCTGAGAGGAGTGGTGGCGCCCTGAATGGGACTGGAGCATGCTGGCTGACATGTGGAGAACGAGGTGCCACTGCGCATGCATCCGGAGTCATGCGAGCCGTCACACGGCCGCCACCAACTCGTTTTTGATTGGCTGCTGTCTCCTATATATAGCCCACGACCCCCACCCCATTTAGCCACATTCAGACCACTTCACATTTACTTAAAAACGTGAGAGAGAAAGCTAAAAAGAAAGTAAGAGTTTTCGAGCATCTTCGAGAGTTTTTGAGGTCAGTACTCCACCAGTTTTGGATCGGCACCTAGGGNACCCCCACCCCATTTAGCCACATTCAGACCACTTCACATTTACTTAAAAACGTGAGAGAGAAAGCTAAAAAGAAAGTAAGAGTTTTCGAGCATCTTCGAGAGTTTTTGAGGTCAGTACTCCACCAGTTTTGGATCGGCACCTAGGGAAGGTTCTGTTCAGCTGAAGATCAGTCAAGAAGTTCAGTCCAGACGTGGGTATACTTCACAAGGTCAAGGAAGGGTTTGGATCACGGAAGTCAGATTTTGGGTCAAGGCCACGTTCAGCCAAAACACTGTAAGTTATGATAAATTGCTTGTTAACTTGTTTTCATGCAGGTTCCCGTTACTTGAAGTTAGATTGTGGCAGGAGGCTGACTCTAACTTAGTAACGGTTTGGTTAGTTATTAATAGAGCTTAGTTAATCGTGATTGATTGAGTTTATTGCATGCTTAGATAATATTGCTAGGTTGTGGATTGATAGGTTATCCGGAATGCTTAGTCAATTGCTTGGTTGATAGATTTCATGCTTTGATTATTATGGTTGTTTTGTGTGTTGCTATGGTTGAGTGCAGGTTCCCGTTATCTTTAAAGATAGTTTCGTAGCAGGAGGCTAAACTATCTGGATAATTGTTTGATTGATTGATTGTTAGATTTAATTAATCTTGTTGATTGAGGTTTGTATCTTTTGGTAAGGGAGTGACTAACCGGATGAGCTATTTTTATTTGATTATGCATTCATGTTAGGCATGTTTAGGACTAACTAGTATGATGCCATATATCGTGTAGGAAACCTGTCCATGTTAGGCATGTTTAGGAGTGATTAGTATGATGCCATATAGCGTGCTCGAAACCCGTCCATCTTAGGCATATTAGAGGTGATTAGTGTTTCCTCTCTACCTCGTACCCAGCGGGTTCAAGGAAACCCCTTATTCTCTGGATCGAGGAGAGGCAGGCAGTGACCCAGCTGTGACTATGGGATGTCTCGCGGTGACCCGAAGGGCTGTGGGCCGCGATCTATTGAAAGTTCCTACTTATTATCTTTGTGATAATGGGTTTGGATATTGCCGAGGATGTGGAGGAACCTAGTATCGCCAGGGCCCTAGTTTTAGTGTTGAACCTTAGATCGAGTCTAGGTTGAGTGTAGGTGGTTAGCAAGTCATTAGCGGTTAATGTTTCAAAATGTTAATTTGCTTGCTATTGTTTCTGCTGTGTACTTGTGTTATTACTTGTATGTTATCTTTAAAATTGTGTTTACTTATTAATACGTGAACCTCACACTTTAGATTTTTGGGGTGGGATAGTGAGAGGTTGTATATTGTTAGATTGGGGATCTTAACTCACTGTGTAATACTAGATTACTCATTCCTAACTCTTTGTTGAAGGTGACCTGTAGATCGAGTCAGCTTGTAGAGATCGCGGGGAGTTAGGCCGGCTGGTGTAGATTTTCATCTTTTTGCTTGCGACTTTTTCAGACTATAAGTATGTATCTTTTGCCCGCTTGGCATGCCACTACTTGTACCATATTTTGTGTGTTGTGAACCAGATATGATATAAAATAAATAAATCGATGTTTTATGTAAATGCCTTCTTGTATCTGATATTAGCTTTGTCCAAGCTAACATAGCGTCATATTGGGGTACAGGTTGAAAAGTCTTAGGCCTTTATCTGACGGGACGTGTTAGTGGACGGTCTAGCCTAGTCACGAATTGCACCCTTTGTGACCATGTCTGGATTATTACTAACCCGTCTTGTAGCGCTTCTGAACCTTGGTAGAAAGTCGGTCCGTCGGTCATGTTCTTGTTTGATTGTTGGCTGATGGTTCGACCTATACCTAGAACAGTTCGGGGGTGTTACAGAGGTGGTATCAGAGCATGGTTTCGTCCATGCGTGACACAAGTGCTTTCAATGTTTTATCGAGTAAAAGGAGTCACAAAAAGATTCTTTAGGAAACCAGCCACTTCCCGCCGTAAGTTTAATAGGAATAGGACTTACCCTTTTTATTATGTAGCTTCTGCATTTTTTGTGGTTTCAGGATAAACGTGGTACTCCTGACCCCCGAAGACCGAACCCTTTAAGAAGATCAGTGTATCAAGAAAGTTCAGTTGGTTATTCAGGGTTCACATTGATTAATCGAGGGAAGACTGTTGTTTGGAAGAAGGAAGCTCTTCATAACCTAAGAATTCGAGGACGAATTCTATTAAGGGGGGGGGGAGAATGTAGTAACCATTCTGAAGGGATAATGTGGGAACCGAAATTCACTCTTATCGATTTCCGTTAAATAAGGAAACTTAGGAAAACCCTAATTTTCCAGAGGAACCGGATCTCTGCGAAAGCCAACGACAAGTAACCAAATAAATGCGGAAAAATATGAAAAACGTAATAAAACGAATTTAAAGAAAAGGTAGATCATATTTCGATTTCGCGTAAGAGCGTTGCGATCATTACAAGGGTTTACAAAGGCTTTGGCCGCAGGGCCGTCAGCGAGTTATCAACATAAAAACCTTAAACCTAATCGAGTCGCAGCTCGATAACAAAAGACGGAAAAAGATAAGAAAAAGGATTTGAATGATTTCAGACTGAACCTTACGAAAGGCTGCCTACGTACCCCTTTCGAGGATCAAGTCGAACGTAGTTCATTTGATTGAGCTGGACAAGAGATCGAACTGCCTGGGCGAGTTCGTCTAGTGATTGAGCGCCAGTCATAGAAACCGAACTTGTCGAGAAAAAGCCTAAGTTTCTAAGTGCGGAAAAATCTAAGTCTAGAAAAGTTGTAAAAGACTCAGATGAGAGCTCTGAAAGTCGTCCCTTTGCTTCTGCTCTATGCCTCTTGCTTATATACTCCCTTCCTAGGCGGTTTAGTCTTTCCATTTCGCCCAGATTCGAGTTTAATGGGAATCTTCCATTTATCTCGATCTTTCCTTTTTTTCGGCGGAAATCTTCTATTTATCCTCAAACTTGACATTTATCTTCAAGTTTGACATTTATCTTCTTTCTGCGAGTAAATCGCCAAAACGTCAACGTAACTTCGGGTTGGACTTCGTTTAAAGTCGCGAGTGGCTTTTATCGCGTTATACGACTTTCCGAGCCGTTTTGCGATAAATCCGTTTTACGACTTTAGACGAGATCGTTTCCTGATACGATGCCGTTTTTAGATAAGTTTCTCGAGTTAATCGTAAAGCTAAGCAATATTCGATGTTTCGATTAATCGTTGCCGTTTTCTACGATTTACTCGGGGTTTTATTAAAATGTGTTTTGTACGATTTTTACGAAAAATCTCGAATAAATCATATAGTTTAGGCAATATTGGGTTTTTCGTTTAACCGTTGCCGTTTTATACGATTTCCTCAAGTTCTTTTCAAGAATACAAAGTTTTACGGTTTTTATCGTAAAACTCGAACGATAGGACGGATCAAGACGAAAAGGGAGACATTTCGACCATAATTCGGAATACGATCGTGTCGAAGGATGTATGCCTTGAATCAAGGATGTGGGAGATCGAGGCTCGGGATGGTCGGCTCGACGTACGGCGAGCTAGTTCAGCTTGGCCAGGTCGCCATATGGCGAACTAGGCGATAAGAACCTGTGGGGCAAAGTCAGCACCTCTAAGTTCGCCGTTGGGCAGTCTCTAGTTCGCCAGCTGGCGAACTTAGCCAGCTTGGCTTAGTTCGCCAGCAGGCGAACTAGTCGGGAGGTTCCTAGTTCGCCTGCTGGCGAACTAGTCAGGAAGCTCCTAGTTCGCGTTTTGCGGCGGTTTCGGTTTTTCGCGACTTTGTAAAAGAAATTCTCGAGTTTTATAAAACGTTCTTCGAGTTTTATAAAATAATTCTCGAGTTTTATAAAATGATTCTCGAGTTTTATAAAACGATTCTTCGAGTTTTTATAAAATGATCTTCGAGTTTTATAAAACGATTCTCGAGTTTTATAAAACGATTCTCGAGTTTTATAAAACGATTCTCGAGTTTTATAAAACGATTCTCGAGTTTTATAAAATGATTCTCGAGTTTTATAAAACGATTCTCGAGTTTTATAAAACGGTCTTCGAGTTTTATAAAACGATTCTCGAGTTTTATAAAACTATTCTTCGAGTTTTATAAAACGATTCTCGAGTTTTATAAAACGATTCTCGAGTTTTATAAAACGATTCTTCGAGTTTTATAAATCGATTCTTGAGTTTTATAAAATAATTCTCGAGTTTTATAAAACGATTCTCGAGTTTTATATAACGATTCCCGAGTTTTATAAAACGATTCTCGAGTTTTATAAAACGATTCTCGAGTTTTATAAAACGATTCTCGAGTTATATAAAACGGTCTTCGAGTTTTATAAAACGATTCTTCGAGTTTTATAAAACGATTCTCGAGTTTTATAAAACGATTCTTCGAGTTTTATAAAACGATTCTCGAGTTTTATAAAACGATTCTTCGAGTTTTATAAAACGATTCTCGAGTTTTATAAAACGATTCGTCGACTTTTATAAAACGATTTTCGAGTTTTATAAAACGATTCTTCGAGTTTTATAAAACGATTCTTCGAGTTTTATAAAACGATTCTTCGAGTTTTATAAAACGATTTCTTTTATATTTTCTGCGGAGACTTTTTGCCATTGATTCTGTTGTGAACGATTTTGACACCAACAGTTAGCCCCCCAGCTCGCTAGAATCTTGAGGGGAGCGGAAAGGTCCATTGAAAGTGATCTTTCCACTCTCCAGGGAGCGGAAAGCGTTTAAGATTAGGGCTGCGCCTTGTGAAGGCTGCCTACGTACCCTTTTGAGGGGATCAAGCCTTTCGTAGTTCGTTTCGGAGTTAAGGTTCGTATGACCTGTTTCCTAGCAAGACCTTTACGGTCTAGTTATATGTTGTGTAGGAATTATNTCCATTGAAAGTGATCTTTCCACTCTCCAGGGAGCGGAAAGCGTTTAAGATTAGGGCTGCGCCTTGTGAAGGCTGCCTACGTACCCTTTTGAGGGGATCAAGCCTTTCGTAGTTCGTTTCGGAGTTAAGGTTCGTATGACCTGTTTCCTAGCAAGACCTTTACGGTCTAGTTATATGTTGTGTAGGAATTATCGAGCATGTTGATGTCGATTGCATCTGGACCTTTGCTGGCCTTGAGACTAGCCTCGTAGGCCGTTTGGTCTGGCCGAGCGTGGCCGTTATACTTTTCGGACTGGCCGTGTGCGGCTCTGAGTCCCTGCCGCTTTTGCGACTTTATTAAAAATCAGTTTGCGTTTTAAGAGCGTGTTTTTATTCGTATGAATGTAGCGGGAAGATTATGAGTTGATATTGAGGGAGGTCCGCGAGTTGTCGTCTCGCATTCCCTTTTCCCTTAGTGTATCGCCTTGTTCGTTTGCCCGTTTTAGGATGATTAGTAAATCGAGTGAGCGTTTAGATATAGACGAAGAGACATGCTTTTAGGATCTCGATTCATGCCTTGAGACGTTAGCGACCAGTGTGCTGGGTTTAGGGAAAGACCTAGTTTTCCTTTCGGATTGAGGCTATGCGAGGACTAGTCGGCTTTCGTTTTGCCTGTTGTGAGTTTAACCTGATTCCATACCGATTTAGAATCCGCGATAGGTTCTCGGCTTATATGATTCGTCTGGTTGGAACCGAGCATCTCACCGGGAACAATTTCTAAGTTGCCCGGAAGTGCTGACCAAAAGTTTGGATTTCTTTTATAGCGCTATTACCCTTGTGTTGGGTGTTCGAGAGCTATCTCTGCGAGATAACTTAAGTTTGTTTAGGACTGTTACGAGTTTGTTTGTGACCAGCAACAAACTTTATAGGCGATAAATGTTTACGTTGTTTTGGCCTTCGTGAAGGATACATACGTTAAGAAGTTTTGCGTAATTTTATAGTCGCGGACGGACTGTTAGGTCTTCCAAGAAAATGACTTTATCGAGTAAGGTATTTATGTCGAAAAACTAATCTCCGGGCGTCTGCGACGTCTCGCAGTGCCGAAAGTTGGTTTTTATTTTATATGCCGCGTTTCGTGTTCGGAACGTTTGTGGGCTCGAAGATGTTGCGCGGTGTTGCGAGGGTTTTGTCTTAACCCTGCTTTGCAGGAACACTTTGGTTTGTTTGCGGATATTCGCAATTAAAACTTACATTCATGTTTGGATGTTAGGTAGTTTTATGACTTGTGCTAGAGCAATTAGGACCAACAGGTCGCGTAAGTTGTTTCCCCGAAATGAAGCATGTTTCGTTACGGTGATTTCTGATGTGTTGACCTTCCGAGATTCGTACGGCTTTAGGAGCTCTGGTACGAGTGTTTTCTTATACGTCGGATTTTGTAGGCAACTTGCTTCGGGAATAGAGTGAATCGCGAGAATACAGAACTTAGCCAATTTTCGACAAGTTTGCATTATCCGTTGAACGTATTGGCTTAGCGTGAAAGTTGTGTTCAGCCGCACAGCCAAGGTCGTATTTGGTAGAGGATTAGACCACGACACTTTCGTGCTATCGAAAAGGTCGAGTCGGTTTGTAAACTTGGCATTGAAGTGAAGCGCGATCGGACAATAGCCGAGTAGCGTTTGTCAAGCTTGATATGCCAAGTATGACCGTGTTTATAGAAAACGTTTTCCGTTGTATGTTTGATTTCTACGGTGAAAGTTTCGTATAAACTTTCCTTTGTATGGAAGTTTTTTTTTTTTTTACTCAAGGGAGACAGATTTTAAGAAGCTCGATGCAGAGCCCGTGGGGAGTTTTGCGGGGCGGTCTCATTCTCGGATGTAAACGAGAGGAATGAGAGCGGATGCTCGTGAACCGATGGGCTAAAGAGTGAGATCTTTCAGATCGTGTCGCGAGGAGGCAAAGTTTAGATTGGCCGCCCAGTGTCGGATCGTATAGCTTGGTTTTCGCTATAAGGAAAGTACTTTTCGCAAAACCTGTTACGTTTACTTTCGAAAGTTACTTCGTTATGACATGATCATGACCATACGAAGGATTTATCGCGTAAGTAACGGGCGAGGAATTTAGTAATCAACACGACGCATTGGGTTAACAATGTTTCCGCAGATTTTTCGAGAAACCTTTCCGCTTAGTTTTTGATTCTTCGGTGATGGTTTTTTCGAAGTCACTCGTGGAGTTTTACCAAAATTTATTTCACCGAGATCTAGTCGCAAAATGTTTTAGAGGGTTTCTCGGACGGAATGAATCACATGATCAGCAATATGATCAGTCGGTGAGAATGGAGGACGTGTTCTCTATTGCTGCTTTGTGTTCTCGATTTTTCTTTTGCCACAAATGTTCTTGAGATTATTCCGTGACTCACTTGATTCGACGGAAAATGATAGCATTGTTTTGACACCTAAAGATTTCTCGTATAATTTTTTGATTCTCATACGACACTTGTTTTATCAAGTTCGAGAAGATCTTTATGACTTCGGCAAATTATCGAGTTTCACCCTGAAGTTTCGCAGAGATTTTCTAACCGCATGGTTGTGACGAGAGATGCTGTATAGTCCTCGAGATTATTTCCCAGACAGTTTGGATCAGTCTTTAGCGCTTAGACGGTTTTTAGATTGTCGTTTGCTTTTGGGATGATTTCGACGAGGCGCTGCATCGTCCGAATATTTTTTCACTTATTTTAGAAAGCGTTTTCTTGATGCGAGGAAAAATGATCGGCAAAAGAAGAAAAATGAGTTTCGTTTGAAGGATTGGGATGATCGACAATCCGGGTCGATTAAAGACCATGGTGGATCGGAGATGACTTGGAGTATGTCTGATTTACGAAAACTTCTAGGAGCGAGTCGGTTTTAAGACAACGTCAGCGTCTCTAGCTCCCACTTTCTTTTAGGAAATGAGTACGTTTGAATGTGTGGCGATCGTTTCTCGGTTGTACGAGAGATTGGATCGGTTTGCGAGTTATGCCTGAATGGTTAGAAAACAACAAATCGAGATAGACAAAAATTGCTTACGACTTAGCATGCTAGACTATCCTCTAAATTCTAAGTTCTCTAGGTTTCACGGCAGTTTACAAGACATTTTTGTTTCTTATCTACGAGAAATTAGATGTCTAATAAAATTTTCAAATCGGACATACCTTAGTTTCATCGATGATTTGGGATCGTCTATTCTTCGTTCTTCGTCTTTTAACTTACCGGTCTTCGACGAATCACCAGCATAAGTATCGGAGCGGGGAGAAGACTTAACCATCGGAGCTCATGTTCGTTTCTTCGTATTGCTGGTTTTATTTGACCGACTAGGTGCGCTTTGTATATCGAAAAAAATCAATCACGTGTTTGTGATTGGATGTTTTCGACTTAGCGTGGCAGAGTTTCGTAAAACCGGATTGGGTCTAGAGAGTTCAGATTTCTCGTATAGTTTAGGCAACCTTGGTGTTAAGTCAACCGTTGCCGTTTTAGACGATTGATTCGAACTTATACGAAGAAACAAGTCTTTGCGGTTTTATCGTAAAATCCCGATGGAAATTCCGATTGAGTCGAAACGAGAATAAGCGCGATCAAGATTCAAGAGAGAAACTGGAGGATTGGTTCAGCTTGACGTAGGGCAAGTCAGGTGAACCCTTTCAGCTCGCCGTGTGGTGATCCGGATGGTAAGAACCCTTGGGGCAAAGTCAGCGTCTCTCGGGTGAGCTAGGCGCTTGGTTCAGCTCTACGTTCGGTGAGCTAAGACGCTTGGTTTAGCTCTACATTCGGCGAGCTAAGAGGCTTGGTTTAGCTCTACATTCGGCGAGCTAAGAGGCTTGGCGCGGGTGATCTCTATTCGTCGAGTTGACTTGTTTTCGTCCTAGAGTCTCAACGGAAAGTCCGATTGAGACGAAACGAAAAGCAGTGCGATTATTGTTTAGAGCACGATCAGGCTCACCGTAGCCATGAGTTGGATTGTGCGGACCCTCGGGAAAAATTCAGTGCCTCTAGGACGAGGTGGAAAGCCGGTCAGCTCGCCAAGATGGCAAGCTAGGTTGCTTGGCCAACTCATGCACCATCTTTTCGACTGGATAGTATTGCCCGATTCTGCGAGTAGCCTAAAGTTCTTCCGCGAGCAACCTAGCGTTTTGTCGCGAATAACCTAGGGTTTTGCCGTGAATAACCTACGGTTTTTGTCGCGAATAACCTGGAGTTTTTCCGCTAGTAACCTAGGGTTTTTCCGTGAATAACCTAGGGACTTTCCGCGGGTGACCTACGGTTTTGCTGCGAATAACCTAGAAGTTTTCCGCGAAAAACCTAGGGTTTTAACGTTAATAACCTAGAGTTTTTCCGCGAGTAACCCATGGTTTATTTCGCGAGTAACTTACGGTTTGTTCCGCGGTTTCTAGGAGAGCAAGTTTTATTTTTCCAAAAAGATCTCGAAAACGTCTTTTGCTCAACCCGTGAGATTTTTCCAACTCGGAAATAAGAAAAACACTATGGGGTTTGATAGATTTTGTCGTTGCACTCAATGATCTGAGAAAGAAATCGTGAGCTTGTTTTTTCGCTCTTGCCGTGGCGAAGAGTCGCGATTAGGTTTTCAATTTTGTTGAGTACTACAGCGTTTGCGTGAGCGTTGGCTGTAGGAGCAGTCGCTGCTGGAGTTGTTTTACCAGCATCTTTTTGTGAGTTGCGACTTTGTCTTTCATACCTCCAGACTTCGTTTTGGTCAAGCGTTTTTCAGCTATGAGTAAGAGTAATCCGACCCCCCCCTCCTTCTAGCGCCAAACAGTGGGAACCGAAATTCACACTTGTCGATTTCCGTTAAATAAGGAAACTTAGGAAAACCCTAATATTCCAGAGGAACCGGATCTCTGCGAAAGCCAACGACAAGTAACCAAATAAATGCGGAAAAATATGAAAAACGTAATAAAACGAATTTAAAGAAAAGGTAGATCTTATTTCGATTTCACGTAAGAGTGTTGCGATCATTACAAGGGTTTACAAAGGCTTTGGCCGCAGGGCCGTCAGCGATTTATCAACATAAAAACCTTAAACCTAATCGAGTCGCAGCTCGATAACAAAAGACGGAAAAAGATGAGAAAAAGGATTTGAATGATTTCGGACAGAACCTTAAGAAAGGCTGCCTACGTATCCCTTTCGAGGATCAAGTCGAACGTAGTTCAGTTGATTGAGCTGGACAAGAGATCGAACTGCCTGGGCGAGTTCGTCTAGTGATTGAGCGCCAGTCATAGAAACCGAACTTGTCGAGAACAAGCCTAAGTTTCTAAGTGCGGAAAAATCTAAGTCTAGAAAAGTTGTAAAAAGACTCAGATGAGAGCTCTGAAATTTGTCCCTTTGCTTCTGCTCTATGCATCTTGCTTATATACTCCCTTCCTAGGCGGTTTAGTCTTTCCATTTCGCTCAGATTCGAGTTTAATGGGAATCTTCCATTTATCTCGATCTTTCCTTTTTTCCCGTGGAAATCTTCTATTTATCCTCAAACTTGACTTCAAGTTTGACATTTATCTTCTTTCTGCGAGTAAATTGCCAAAACGTCGTCGTAACTTCGGGTTGGACTTCGTTTAAAGTCGCGAGTGGCTTTTATCGCGTTTTATTACTTTCCGAGCCGTTTTGTGATAAATCCGTTTTACGACTTTAGACGAGATCGTTTTCTGATACGATGCAGTTTTTGGATAATTTCTCAAGTTAATCGTAAAGCTAAGCAATGTTCGACGTTTCGATTAATCGTTGCCGTTTTCTACGATTTACTCGGGGTTTTATTAAAAACGCGTTTTGTACGATTTTTACAAAAAAACTTGAATAAATCATATAGTTTAGGCAATAATCGGTGTTTCGTTTAACCGTTGCCGTTTTATACGATTTCTTCGAGTTCTTTTCGAGAATACAAAGTTTTACGGTTTTTATCGTAAAACTCGAACGATAGGACGGATCGAGACGAAACGGGAGACATTTCGACCGTGATTCGGAATATGATCGTGTCGAAGGACGTATGCCTTGAATCAAGGATGTGGGAGATCGAGGCTCGGGATGGTCGGCTCGACGTACGGCGAGCTAGTTCAGCTTGGCCAGGTAGCTATATGGCGAACTAGGCGATAAGAACCTGTGGGGCAAAGTCAGCACCTCTAAGTTCGCCGTTGAAGAGTCTCTAGTTCGCCAGCAGGAGAACTAGTTGGGAGGTTCCTAGTTCGCCTGCTGGCGAACTAAGCCGACCTGGCTTAGTTCGCCAGCAGGCGAACTAGTCGGGAAGCTCTTAGATCGCCTGCTGGCGAACTAAGCCGAGCTGGCTTAGTTTGCCAGCAGGCGAACTAGTCGGGAGGCTCCTAGTTCGCATACTGGAAAACTAGTCGTGACTAGTTCGCGTTTTGCGGCGGTTTTGCTTTTTTGCACTTTGTAAAAGAAATTCTCGAGTTTTATAAAACGTTCTTCGAGTTTTATAAAACGATTCTCGAGTTTTATAAAATGATTCTCGAGTTTTATAAAACGATTCTTCGAGTTTTTATAAAACGATCTTTGAGTTTTATAAAACGATTCTCGAGTTTTATAAAACGATTCTCGAGTTTCATAAAACGATTCTCGAGTTTTATAAAACGATTCTCGAGTTTTATAAAACGATTCTCGAGTTTTATAAAACGATTCTCGAGTTTTATGAAACGATTCTCGAGTTTTATAAAATGGTCTTCGAGTTTTATAAAACGATTCTCGAGTTTTATAAAACGATTCTCGAGTTTTATAAAACGATTCTTCGAGTTTTATAAAACGATTCTCGAGTTTTATAAAACGATTCTCGAGTTTTATAAAACTATTCTCGAGTTTTATAAAACGATTCTCGAGTTTTATAAAACGATTCTCGAGTTTTATAAAACGATTCTCGAGTTTTATATAACGATTCTCGAGTTTTATAAAACGATTCTCGAGTTTTATAAAACGATTCTCGAGTTTTATAAAACGATTCTCGAGTTTTGTAAAATGGTCTTCTATTTTTATAAAACGATTCTCGAGTTTTATAAAACGATTCTTCGAGTTTTATAAAACGGTTCTCGAGTTTTATAAAACGATTCTTCGAGTTTTATAAAACGATTCTTGAGTTTTATAAAACGATTCTCGAGTTTTATAAAACGATTCTTGAGTTTTATAAAACGATTCTCGAGTTTTATAAAATGATTTTTCGAGTTTTATAAAACGATTTTCGAGTTTTATAAAAAGATTCTTCGAGTTTTATAAAACGATTCTCGAGTTTTATAAAACGATTCTTGAGTTTTATTAAACGATTCTTGAGTATTATTAAACGATTCTCGAGTTTGACAAAACGATTCTTCGAATTTTATAAAACGATTCTTTTAAAAATTTTCTGCGGAGACTTTTTGCCATTGATTCTGTTGTGACCGATTTTGACACCAACAGTTAGCCCCCCAGCTCGCTAGAATCTTGAGCCTTTAGCGTAAGGTTCTTGCGAGTGGTTAGCCAGTTTTAGTTAAGTTAGAAGGAATTAATGGTTGGAAATGTCCATTGAAAGTGATCTTTCCACTCTCCCGGGAGCGGAAAGCGTTTAAGATTAGGGCTGCGCCTTGTGAAGGCTGCCAACGTACCCTTTTGAGGGGATCAAGCCTTTCGTAGTTCGTTTCGGAGTTAGGTTCGTATGACCGGTTTCCTAGCAAGACCTTTACGGTCTAGTTATATGTTGTGTAGGAATTATCGAGCATATTGATGTCGATGGCATCTGGACCTTTGCCGGCCTTGAGACTAGCCTCGTAGGCCGTTTGGTCTGGCCGAGCGTGGCCGTTATAGTTTTTGGCCTGGCCGTCTGCGGCTCTGAGTCCCTGCCGCTTTTGCGGCTTTATTAAATATCAGTTTGCTTTTTAAGAGCGTGGTTTTATTCGTATAAATGTAGCGGGAAGATTATGAGTTGATATTGAGCGAGGTCCGCGAGTTGTCTTCTTGCATTCCCTTTTCCCTTAGTGTATCGCCTTGTTCGTTTGCCCATTTTAGGATGTTTAGTAAATTGAGTGAGCGTTTAGATATAGACGAAGAGACACGCTTTTAGGATCTCGATTCATGCCTTGAGACGTTAGCGACCAGTGTAATGGGTTTAGGGCAAGACCTAGGTTTACGTTCGGATTGAGGCTATGCGATGACTAGTCGGCTTTCGTTTTGCCTGTTGTGATTTTAACCTGATTCCA
This sequence comes from Eruca vesicaria subsp. sativa, assembly GCA_932364175.1. Lineage (NCBI taxonomy): Eukaryota > Viridiplantae > Streptophyta > Magnoliopsida > Brassicales > Brassicaceae > Eruca > Eruca vesicaria. Next base: position 231,268 of record CAKOAT010194043.1, on the reverse strand, counting down.
TACCGATTTAGAATCCGCGATAGGTTCTCGGCTTATATGATTCGTCTGGTTGGAACAGAGCATCTCACCGGGAACAATTTCTAAGTTGCCCGGAAGTGCTGACCAAAAGTTTGGATTTCTTTTATAGCGCTATTACCCTTGTGTTGGGTGTTCGAGAGCTATCTCTGCGAGATAACTTAAGTTTGTTTAGGACTGTTGCGAGTTTGTTGTGATCAGCAACAAACGTTTTAGGCGATAAATGTTTACGTTGTTTTGGCCTTCGTGAAGGATACGTACGTTAAGAAGTTTTGCGTAATTTTATAGTAGCGGACGGACTGTTAGGTCTTCCAAGAAAATGACTTTATCGAGTAAGGTATTTATGTCGAAAAACTAATCTCCGGGCGTCTGCGACGTCTCGACGTACGTTAAGAAGTTTTTCGTTGTTTTGACCTTGGCAGGGTTTTTATTTTATATTCCGCGTTTCGTGTTCAGAACGTTTGTGGGCTCGAAGATGTTGCGCGGTGTTGCGAGGGTTTTGTCTTAACCCTGCTTTGCAGGAACACTTTGGTTCGTTTGCGGATATTCACAATTAAAACTTACATTCCAGTTTGGATGTTAGGTAGTTTTATGACTTGTGCTAGAGCAATTAGGACCGACAGGTCGCGTATGTAGTTTCCCCGAAATGAAGCGTTTTTCGTTACGGTGCTTTCTGAAGTGTTGACCTTACGAGATTCGTACGGCTTTAGGAGATCTGGTACGAGTGTTTTCTTATACGTCAGATTTTGTAGGCAGCTTGCTTCGGGAATAGAGTGAATCGCGAGAATACAGAACTTAGCCGATTTTCGACAAGTTTGCATTATCCGTTGAACGTATTGGCTTAGCGTGAAGGTTGTGTTCAGCCGCACTGCCAAGGTCGTATTTGGTAGAGGATTAGACCACGACACTTTCGTGCTATCGAAAAGGTCGAGACAGTTTGTAAACTTGGCATTGAACTGAAGCGCGATCGGACAATAGCCGAGTAGCGTTTGTCAAGCTTGATATGCCAAGTATGACCGTGTATATAGAAAACATTTTTCTGCTGTATGTTTGATTTCTACGGTAATAAGAACCCGTGGGGCAATATCAGCACCTCTATGTTCGCTGTTGGGGAGTCTCTAGTTCGCCTGCTGGCGAACTAAGCCAGCTTGGCTTAATTCGCCAGCAGGCGAACTAGTCGAGAGGTTCCTAGTTCGCTTGCTGGTGAACTAAGTCGAGCTGGCTTATTTCGCCAGCAGGCGAACTAGTCGGGAAGCTCTTAGTTCTCCTGCTGGCGAACTAAGCCGAGCTGGCTTAGTTCGCCAGCAGGTGAACTAGTCGGGAGGCTCCTAGTTCGCCTGCTGGCGAACTAAGCCAGCTCGGGTTAGTTCGCCAGCAGGCGAACTAGTCGTGACTAGTTCGCGTTTTGCGGCGGTTTTGGTTTTTCGCGATTTTGTAAAACGATTCTCGAGTTTTATAAAACGATTCTTCGAGTTTTATAAAACGATTCTCGAGTTTTATAAAACGATTCTTCGAGTTTTATAAAACGATTCTCGAGTTTTATAAAACGATTCTCGAGTTTTATAAAACGATTCTTCGAGTTTTATAAAACGATCTTCGAGTTTTATAAAACGATTCTCGAGTTTTATAAAATGATTCTCGAGTTTTATAAAACGATTCTTCAAGTTTTTATAAAACGATCATCGAGTTTTATAAAATGATTCTCGAGTTTTATAAAATGATTCTCGAGTTTTATAAAACAATTCTCGAGTTTTATAAAACGATTCTCGATTTTTATAAAACGGTCTTCGAGTTTTATAAAACGATTCTCGAGTTTTATAAAACGATTCTTCGAGTTTTATAAAACGATTCTCGAGTTTTATAAAACGATTCTCGAGTTTTATAAAACGATTCTTCGAGTTTTATAAAACGATTCTCAAGTTTTATAAAATGATTCTCGAGTTTTATAAAATGATTCTCGAGTTTTATAAAACGATTCTCGAGTTTTATAAAACGATTCTCGAGTTTAGGGGTGATTATGTTAGGCATATTAGGGGTGATTATGTTTCCTCTCTACCTCCTACCCAGCGGGTTCAAGGAAACCCCTTATTCGCAGGATAGAGAAGAGGCTGGCAGTGACCCAGCTGTGACTGTGGGCTGTCTCGGGGTGACCCGAAGGGCTGTGGGCCGCGATCGGTTGAAAGTTCTTACTTATTATCTTTCTGATAATGGGTTTGGATATTGCCGAGGATGTGGAGGAACCTAGTATCGCCAGGGTCCTAGTTTTAGTGTTGAACCTTAGATCGAGTCTAGGTTGAGTGTAGGTGGTTAGCAAGTCATTAGCGGTTAATGTTTCATAATGGTAATTTGCTTGCTATTGTTTCTGCTGCGTACTTGTGTTATTAATTGTATGTTATCTTTAAAATTGTGTTTACTTATTATTAGGTGAACCTCTCACTTTAGATTGTTTGGGGTGGGATAGTGAGAGGTTGTATATTGTTAGATTGGGGATCTTAACTCACTGAGTAATACTAGATTACTCATTCCTCACTCTTTGTTGCAGGTGACCTGTAGATCGAGTCAGCCTGTAGAGATCGCGGGGTGTTAGGCCGGCTGGTGTAGGTTTTCATATTTTTGCTTGCGACGTTTTCAGACTATAAGTATGTATCTTTTGCTCGCTTGGCATGCCACTACTTGTACCATATTTTGTGTTTTGTGAACGAGAGATGATATAAAATAAATAAATCGATGTTTTATGTAAATGCCTTGTTGTATCTGATATTAGCTTTGTCCAAGCTAACACAACGTCAGATTGGGGTACGGGTTGAAAAGTCTTAGGCCTTGATCTGAGAGGACGTGTTAGTGGACGGTCTAGCCTAGTCACAAATTGCACCCTTTGTGACCATGTCTGGATTGTTCCTAACCCGTCTTGTAGCGCTTCTGAACCTTGGTAGAGAGTCGGTCCGTCGGTCATGTTCTTGTTTGATTGCTGGCTGATGGTTCGACCTATGCCTAGAACGTTTCGGGGTGTTACAGAGGGTGTATCAGAGCATGGTTTCGTCCATGCTTGACACAAGTGCTTTCAATGTTTTATCGAGTCAAAGGAGTCGCAAAAAGATGCTTTAGGAAACCAGCCACTTCCCACCGTACATTTAATAGGAATAGGACTTACCCTTTTTATTTTGTAGTTTGTGCATTTTTTTGTGGTTGCAGGATAAACGTGGTACTCCTGACCCTCGAAGACCGAACCCTTTAAGAAGATCAGTGTATCAAGAAAGTTCAGTTGGTTATTCAGGGTTCAAATTGCTTATTCGAGGAATGACTGTTGTTTGGAAGAAGGAAGCTCTTCATAACCTAAGAATTCGAGGACGAATTCTATTAAGGGGGGAGAATGTAGTAACCCTTCTGAAAGGATAAGATGGTCGAGATTGATTGGTCGAGATTTTTGGTCGAGTATCAACTTTGTGGTCGAGTCGTGGACGATAATTTTCTCTCCAGAAGTTTTGAAGTTCGAGATGGTCAAAGAATGGATCGTGAGTGAACCATGAGTCGAGATAAGCTGCTCTACCATGCTAGAAAATGTCTTAGATTAATCAGTCGAACATTTTGGAAGCAACACAGTTTTGAAGCACGACGGCTTAAAAGCTCGACGATCCCGAAGCTCGACGTTACTTAGCGACGAAGTTTTCAACAAAACTTTGTAGCTATCAATAAAATATTATTTCGGAGACATATTGTCGGAAGAAGGACGGGAATCAAGCAGAACGGGAAGCAAGCAAGACGGGATCAAAGCATGACAGCAAAACCCGAAGACGGGCCGAAATTGGACAAACGGACCGAGAAGCACGAGGTGGCTTAATCTATGAGCTCAGGACGTGGTGTCAACTGCCTAGCATGGTATGTGGCAAGGGAAGCACGAGGTGTTGCAGCACGAACGATCGCAGCATGTGGAGTGACACATAGAAGAACGAAGAGCCGGCGTACATGCGACCGGAGCATGCGGACCTCCATGTGGAGTTGTTGTGGCGACTTTCATGAGCTTCAGTCATGCAGCCTGACATCTGGGAGGAGTGGTGGCGCCCTGAATGAGACTGGAGCATGCTGCCCGACATGTGGAGCACGAGGTGCCACTGCGCATCATGCGAGCCGACACACGGGCCGCCACCAACTCGTTTTTTATTGGCTGCTGTCTCCTATATATAGCCCACGACCCCCACTCCATTTAGCCACATTCAGACAACTTCACATCTACTTAAAAACGTGAGAGAGAAAGCTAAAAAGAAAGTAAGAGTTTCCGAGCATTTTCGAGAGTTTTTCAGTACTTCACCAGTTTTGGATCGGCGTCTAGGGAAGGTTCTGTTCAGCTGAAGATCAGTGAAGAAGTTCAGTCCAGACGTGGGTATACTTCACAAAGTCAAGAAAGGGTTCGGATCACGGAAGTCGAATTTGGGGTCAAGGCCACGTTCAGCCAAAACACTGTGAGTTATGATCAATTGCTTGTTGTGGGAACCGAGATTCACACTTGTCGATTTCCGTAAAATAAGGAATGTTAGGAGAACCCTAATTTTCCAGAGGAACAGGATCTCTGCGAAAGCCAACGAAAAGTAACCAAGAACGCGATTAATACAAATAAACTGAAAGATATAAAAAGAAAAACAAGATTGAGAGCAAGAAGGATTCTTATTCCGAATTCGCGTAAGAACGGTTACAACGAGAGTTGCCTTAGCTGCGTGAGCCGTCGGCAAAATTCCTAGTTCTAGTAATCTAAGACTAAAACCCTAGTTGAGACGCAGCTCGATAACGAAAACGGGAAATTTCCTAAATGCTAAGGTTGGTGGTGAAAGCTCTGAAAACTCGTGTCTCAGCTTCTGCCCTATGCCTCCTCCTTATATACTCCTCCTTAGGCGGTTTTAGTCTTTCCATTTTTCTCGAAACCAAATATTTCGGGAACTTTCCATATCTGTCGATACTTCCTTTCCTTCTGCGGAAATCTTCTATTTATCTTCAAACTTGCCTTTTATCTTCTGTCTGCGAGAAGACCGTCAAAGCGTTATCGTATCTTCGGGTTGGATTTCGTTAACATCTCGTGATGGGTTTTTATCGTGTTTTAGGACCTTTCGGGCCGTTTTACGATAAAAACCGTTTTACGACTTTAACGAGACCGCTTCCTGATCCGATGCCGTTTTTTTACGATTCTCTCGACTTTTTTTCTTAAAAACAAGTTTTTTATAATCTTAACGAAGAATGACGGATAAATCGTAGAGTTTAGGCGATGTTCGGTGTTTTGATTGACCGTTACCGTTTTAGACGATTTCTTCGAGTTCTTTTCGGGAAAACGGAGTTTTACAGTTTTTATCGTAAAACTCGAACGATAGGACGGATCGAGATGAAACGGGAGACATTTCGACCGCGATTCGGAATACGATCGTGTTGAAGGACGTATGCCTTGAATCAAGGATGTGGGAGATCGAGGCTCGGGATGGTTGGCTCGACGTACGGCGAGCTAGTTCAGCTTGGCTAGGTCCCATATGGCGAACTAGGCGAAAAGAACTAGTGGGGAAAAGTCAGCACCTCTTAGTTCGCCCAATGGCGATCTAGCCGGGACGGGACTAGTTCGCCCACCGGCGAACTAGTCATGGGCCTCCTAGTTCGCCGGTGGGCGAACTAGTTGCGACTAATTCGCGTTTTACGACTAAGCCGCTTTTGCTGCTTTATTAAAAATCAGTTTGCATTTTTAAGAGCGTGTTTTTATTCGTATGAATGTAGCGGGAAGATTATGAGTTGATATTGAGGGAGGTCCGCGAGTTGTCGTCTCGCATTCCTTTTTCCCTTAGTGTATCGCCTTGTTCGTTTGCCCATTTTAGGATGTTTAGTAAATCGAGTGAGCGTTTAGATATAGACGAAGAGACATGCCTTTAAGATCTTGATTCATGCCTTGAGACGTTAGCGACCAGTGTGCTGGGTTTAGGGCAAGACCTAGGTTTACTTTCGGATTGAGGCTATGCGATGACTAGTCGGCTTTCGTTTTGCCTGTTGCGATTTTAACCTGATTCCATACCGATTTAGAATCCGCGATAGGTTCTCGGCTTATAAGATTCATCTGGATGGAACCGAGCATCTCACCGGGAACAATTTCTAAGTTGCCCGGAAGTGCTGACCAAAAGTTTGGATTTCCTTTATAGCGCTATTACCCTTGTGTCGGGTGTTCGAGAGCTATCTCTGCAAGATAACTTAAGTTTGTTTAGGACTGTTGCGAGTTTGTTGTGATCAGCAACAAACTTTTTAGGCGATAAATGTTTACGTTGTTTTGGCTTTCGCGAAGGATACGTACGTTATGAAGTTTTGCGTATTTTATAGTCGCGAACGGACTGTTAGGTCTTCCAAGAAAATGACTTTATCGAGGAAGGTATTTGTGTTGAAAAACTAATCTCTGGGCGTCTGCGACGTCTCGCAGTGCCGAAAGTTGGTTTTTATTTTATATGCCGCGTTTCGTGTTCGGAATGTTTGCGGGCTCGAAGATGTTGCGCGGTGTTGCGAGGGTTTTGTCTTAACCTTGCTTTGCACGAACACTTTGGTTTGTTTGCGTATATTCGCAATTAAAACAAACATTCCTGTTTGGATGTTAGGTAGTTTTATGATTTGTGCTAAAGTAATTAGGACCGAGAGGTCGCGTAAGTTGTTTCCCCGAAACGAAGGGTTTTTCGTTACTGTGCTTTGTGAAGTGTTGACCTTCCGAGATTCGTACGGCTTTAGGAGCTCTGGTACGAATGTTTGCATTATCCGTTGAACGTATTGGCTTGGCGTGAAGGTTGTGTTCAGCCGCACAACCAAAGTCATATTTGGTAGAGGATTAGACCACAACACTTTCGTGCTATCGAAAAGATCGAGTCGGTTTGTAAACTTGGCATTGAAGTGAAGCGCGCTCGGACAATAGCCAAGTAGCGTTTGTCGAGCTTGATATGCCAAGTATTCCCGTGGTTATTGAAACGTTTTTCCATTGTAGGTTTGATTTATACGATGAAAGTTTCGTATAAACTTTCCTTTGTATGGAAATTGTTTTTTTTTTTTACTCGAGGTAGACAAATCCTAAGAAGCTCGATGCAGAGCCCGTGCGGAGTCGTTTGCGGGGCGGTCTCATTCTCGGATGTAAACGGGAGGAATTAGAGCGGATGCTCGTGAACCGATGGGCTAAAGAGTGAGATTTTTCAGATCGTGTCGCGAGGAGGCAAATTTTAGATTGGCCGCCCAGTGCCGGATAGTATAGCTTGGTTTTTGCTATAAGGAAAGTACTTTTTGCAAAACCTGTTACGTTTACTTTCGAGAGTTACTTCGTTATGACATGATCCTGACTATAATAAGGATTTCTCGCGTAAGCAACGGGCGATGAATTTAGTAAATCGACGCGACGCATTTGGATTAACAATGTTTCCGCAGATTTTTCGAGAAACCTTTCCGCTTAGTTTTTGATTCTTCGGTGATAGTTGTTTCGGAGTCACTCGTGGAGTTTTACCAAAAGTTATTTCACCGAGATCTAGTCGCAAAGTGTTTTAGGGGGTTTCTCGGGGGGAATGAATCACATGATCAGCAATAGGATCAGTCAGCGAGAAGGGAGGACGTGTTCTCTATTGCTGCTTTGTGTTCTCAATTTTTCTTTTGCCGCAAATGTTCTTGACATTATTCCATGACTCACTTGGTTTGACGGAAAATGAGATCAATGCTTTGATGCCTAAAGATTTCGATTCTTATACTTGTTTAATCAAGTTTGAGAAGATCTTAATGACTTCGGCAAATAATCGAGTTTCGCTCTGAAGTTTCGCAGAGATTTTCTAACCGCATGATTGCGACGAGAGATGCTGTATATTCCTCGAGATTATTTCCAAGACAGTTTGGATCAGTCTTTAGCGCTTAGACGGTTTTTAGATTGTCGTTTTCTTTTGGGATGATTTCGACGAGGCGTTGCATCGTCCGAATATTTTTCCGCTTATTTTAGAAAGCGTTTTCTTGATGCGAGGAAAAATGTTCGGCGAAAGAAGAAAGACGAGTTTCGTTTGAAGGATTGGGATGATCGACAATCAGGGTCGATTAAAGAACATGGTGGATCGGAGATGACTTGGAGTATGTATGATTTACGAAAACTTCTAGGAGCGAGTCGGTTTTAATACAACGTCAGCGTCTTTAGCTCCCTCTTTCTTTTAGGAAATGAGTACGTTTGAATGCGTGGCGATCGTTTCTCGATTGTACGAGAGATTGGATCCGTTTGCGAGTTATGCCTGAATGGTTAGAAAACAACAAATCGAGATAGACAAAAATTGCTTACGACTTAGCATGCTGGACTATTCTCTAAATTCTAAGTTCTCTAGGTTTCACGGCAGTTTACAAGACGTTTTTTGTTTCTTACCTACGAGAAATTAGAAGTCTAATAAAATTTTCAAATCGGACATACCTTAGTTTCATCGATGATTTGGGATCGTCTATTCTTCGTTCTTCGTCTTTTGACTTACCGATCTTTGACGAATTACCGGCAAGAGTATCGGAGCGGGGAGAAGACTTAACCATCGGAGTTCATGTTCTTGTTTCTTCGTACTGCTGGTTTTATTTGACCGACTAGGTGCGCTTCATATATCGAAAAAAATCAATCACGTGTTTATGATTGGATGTTTTCGACTTAGTGTGGCAGAGTTTCGTAAAACCGGATTGGGTCTAGAGAGTTCAGATTTCTCGTATACTTTAGGCAAGTTTGGTGTTAAGTCAACCGTTGCCGTTTTAGACGATTGTTTCGAACTTATACGAAGAAACAAGTCTTTGCGATTTTATCGTAAAATCCCAATGGAAATTCCGGTTCAGACGAAACGAGAATCAGTGCGATCAAGACTTCGAGAGAACTCGAGGATTGGTTCAGCTCGACATAAGGCAAGTCAGGTGAAGCCTTTCAGCTCGTCGTGTGGCGATCTGGATTGTAAGAACCCTTGGGGCGAAGTAAGCGTCTCTTGGGCGAGCCAGGCGCTCGGGTCAGCTCGCTGTATGGCGAGCTAGCTAGCTCTACGTTCCGCGAGCTAAGACGCTTGGCGCGGATGATCTTGATTCGTCGAGTTGACTTGTTTTCGTCGTAGAATCTCAACGGAAAGTCCGATTGAGACGAAAAGAAAAGCGTCTCGATCAAGATTCGATATGGAGATGTTTCGATCCATCGAGCTTGTCCAACTTGCCTAATGGTGAGTCGGCGAGCACAGTCCCGATTCATCAAGCTATACTGTTTTCGTGGTAAAACCTCAATGAAAGCTTTGATTGAGACGAAACGAAAAGCAGTGCGATTATTGTTTAGAGTACGGTCCGGCTCACCATAGCAATGAGTTGTATCGTGCGGACCCTTGGGAAAAAGTCAGTGCCTCTGGGACGAGGTGGAAAGCCGGTCAGCTCGCCAAGATGGCAAGCTAGGTTGCTTGGCCAACTCACCGTCTTTTCGGCTGGATAGTATTGCCCGATTCTGCGAGTAGCCTAAGGTTCTTCCGCGAGCAGCCTAGGGTTTTGTTGCGAATAACCTAGGGTTTTTCCGCGAGTAACCTAGGGCTTTCTCCGCGAGTAACCTAGGGCTTTTCCGCGAACAACCTAGGGTTTTGCCGCGAATAACCTACGGTTTTTCCACGAGTCACCTAAGGCTTTCTCCGCGAGTAACCTAGGGTTTTTCCGCGAACAACCTAGGCTTTCTCCGCGAGTAACCTAGGCTTTCTCCGCGAGTAACCTAGGGTTTTTCCGCGAGTATCCTAGGATTTATTTCGCGAGTAAGTTACGGTTTGTTCCGCGGTTTCTGGGAGAGAAAGTTTTATTTTTCTGAAAGGTTCTTAGAAAACGTCTTTTGCTTAACGCGTGAGATTTGTCCAGCTCGAAAATAAGAAAAACACTATGGGGTTTGATAGATTTTATCGTTGCCCTTAGTGATCTGTGATAGAAATCGTGAGCTTGTTTTGTTGCTCTTTCCGTGGCGAAGAGTCGCGATTAGGTTTTCGATTTTGTTGAGTGCTACAGCGTTTGCGCGAGCGTTGGCTGTAGGAGCAGTCGCTGCTGGAGTTGTTTTACCAGTGTCTTTTTGCGAGTTGCGACTTTGTCTTTCATACATCCAGACATCGTTTTGGTCAAGCGTTTTGCGGCTATGAGTAAGAGTAATCCGACCCCCCCCCCCATCCTTCTAGCGCCAAACTGTGGGAACCGAGATTCACACTTGTCAATTTCCGTAAAATAAGGAAAGTTAGGAGAACCCTAATTTTCCACAGGAACCGGATCTCTGCGAAAGCCAACGACAAGTAACCAAGAACATGATTAATTCGAATAAACTGAAAGATATAAAAAAAAACGAGATTGAGAGCAAGAAGGATTCTTATTCCGAATTCGCGTAAGAACGGTTACAACGAGAGTTTCCTTTGCTGCATGAGCCGTCGGCAAATTCCTAGTTCTAGCAATCTAAGACTAAAACCCAAGTTGAGACGCAGCTCGATAACGAAAACGGAAAATTGCCTAAATGCTAAGTTTGGTGGTGAAAGCTCTGAAAACTCGTGTCTCAGCTTCTGCCCTATGCCTCCTCCTTACATACTCCTCCTTAGGCGGTTTTAGTCTTTCCATTTTGCTCGAAACCGAATATTTCGGGAACTTTCCATATCTGTCGATCCTTCCTTTTCTTCTGCGGAAATCTTTTATTTATTTTCAAACTTGCCTTTTATCTTCCGTCTGCGAGTAGACCGTCAAAGCGTTATCGTATCTTCGGGTTTGATTTCGTTAACGTCGCGAGATGGGTTTTTATCGTGTTTTAGGACCTTTCGGGCCGTTTTACGATAAAAACCGTTTTACGACCTTAACGAGACCGTTTCCTGATCCGATGCCGTTTTTTTACGATTCTCTCGACGTTTTTTATTAAAAACGCGTTTTTTATAATCTTAACGAAGAATCTTGGATAAATCGTATAGTTTAGGCGATGTTCGGTGTTTTAATTAACCGTTACCGTTTTATACGATTTCTTCGAGTTCTTTTCGGGAAAACGGAGTTTTACAGTTTTTATCTTAAAACTCGAACGATAGGACGGATCGAGATGAAACGGGAGACATTTCTACCGTGATTCGGAATACGATCGTGTCGAAGGACGTATGCCTTGAATCAAGGATGTGGGAGATCGAGGCTCGGGATGGTCGGCTCGACGTACGGCGAGCTAGTTCAGCTTGGCTAGGTCGCCATATGGCGAACTAGGCGAAAATAACCAGTGAGGCAAAGTCAGCACCTCTTAGTTCGCCCAATGGCAATCTAGCCGGGACGGGACTAGTTCGCCCACCGGCGAACTAAGCCGAGCTGGCTTAGTTCGCCCGTGGGCGATGTTGGGGTCAAAATCGGTACGACGGAATTAATAGCCAAAACTCCCCGCGAAAATACAAAAAGAACAGTTTTATTAAAACCCGAGGAATAGTTTGATAAAACTCGAGAAATCGTTTTATAAAACTCAAGAATCGTTTTATAAAACTCGAGAATCGTTTTATAAAACTCGAGAATCGTTTTATAAAACTCGAGAATCGTTGTATAAAATTCGAGAAATCGTTTTATAAAACTCGAGAAATCGTTTTACAAAACTCGAGAATCGTTTTATAAAACTCAAGAATCGTTTTATAAAATTCTAGAAATCGTTTTATAAAACTCGAGAAATCGTCTTATAAAACTCGAAGATCATTTTATAAAACTCGAGATATCGTTTTATAAAGCTCGAGAATCGTTTTATAAAACTCGAGAAATCATTTTATAAAACTCGAAGATCGTTTTATAAAACTCGAGAAATCGTTTTATAAAACTCGAAGATCGTTTTATAAAACTCGAAGAAATCATTTTATAAAACTCGAAAGATCGTTTTATAAAACTCGAAGGTCGTTTTATGAGATCCGAAGATCGTTTTATAAAATTCGAGAATCGTTTTACAAAACCGCAAAAAACCGCAAAAAACCGAAAAAGCCGTAAAACGCGAACTAGTCGCAACTTGTTTGCCCATCGGTGAACTAAGCCGGGCCCGGCTTAGTTCGCCGATGGGCTAACTAGGAAGTGATCAACTAATTCGCCGATGGGCGAACTAGGACATGCTCGACTAGTTCGCCCATCGGCGAACTAAGCCGGCCCGGCTTAGTTCGCTGATGGGCGAACTAGAGACGTCCCGGACACTCCGCGTCTCGATTTCCCGCATTCCCGATTCGAAACTTACGTCTTTCGACAAGGTCGCGTTCTAAACCACGGCCGAAATATCTCCCGTTCCGTCTCGATCCGACTTACCGTTCGAGTTTTACGATAAAAACCGTAAAACTTCGTTTTCTCGGAAAGAACTCGAGGAAATCGTATAAAACGGCAACGGTTAAACGAAACACCAAACATTTCCTAAACTATACGATTTATTCAAGATTTCTCGTTGAAATCATAAAAAACGCGCTTTTAATAAAAAGTCGAGTAAATCATAAAACTTTGCGATTAACTCGAGAAGTTTATTAAAAACGACGTCAGATCAGGAAACGATCCCGTAAAAAGTCGGAAAACGGTTTTTATCGCAAAACGGCCCGGAAGGACCTAAAACGCGATAAAAACCCATCTCGCGATTTCTACGGAATCAAACCCGCAGATTTGATGACGTTTTGACGGTTTACTCGCAGAAGGAAAATAAAGTCAAGTTTAAAAATAAAAGGAAGGTTTGAAGAGAAATAGAAGATTTCCGCAGAAGAAAAGGAAGGATCGAGAAGAATGGAAAATTCCCGATCTAGTCAAATCTGGGCGAAATGGAAAGATCGGATAGCCAAGACGAGGAGTATATAAAGAGGAGGTCTAGGGCAGAAGCACACACACGAAATTCAGAGCTCTCACCACCGAAACTAGCATTTAGGAATATTTCCATTTTTCTGTTAGCGAGCTGCGTCTCAATTAGGGTTCTTGTTCTTAAGCTTTTTGGCTACTCTTTTGTACCAGTTCTACGCAGATTCGGAATAAGAACCTCTTTGCTCTCTATTTCGTTTATTATCATTCAAATTCTAAGTTATCGTTTTCTTATTTTTCGTTGTGCGGTTCTCGCAGATAGCCGTTTCCTCTGGAAACTTAGGTTTTTCCCGAAGTTTCCTTATTTACGATTTATTTGACACTGAGTGGATTTCGACACCCACAGTTTGGCGCTAGAAGGAGGGGGGGGTCAGATCTATCTTACACCGTAGCCGCAACATGTCCAACGAAGAAACGATGGCTGGTGACAACCAAACTCGCGACGAACGCGACAACGTTGAAACACCACTACCAAAAGACGCGCCTGCGGCCAACGCTACAAACGCTAACGCCGAGACCGTCGAAAAGATGCTTTCCGAGTTTAACAAAAAATCGGAAGAGCAGGAAAAGCTCATTGGTTCGCTCGCAAAACGGCTCGAAATCCTAACTGCGAGAACCAAAGCGATTCGCCCCCGCGGAACTACCAAGATCCGCGGAAGGAGACTCGATTTCGGCGCTCCTACGGATTGTCCCAGAATCGATCAGGGAAACATACCGGAAAAGGATTCCGGAAAAGAAAACCCTGACACGACGCTGAACGAATCGGAAAAATCTCCTATTCGCGAACAGGAGACCGAAGGCGACGGCATCGAAAGGGTCAACTTGGAAACAAGCGACCAGGCTGACTCGACAGACGAAGACGCCGACGTCCATCCTAGGAGAAGAAAAACTCGCAGTCCTCAACCGGAGTCTTCTCCCGAACGTTCCTTTACTGGAGACGAAGGGGAACTCGACTTCGTGCGATACGCAAAAACCGCCGAGGAGCGATCTCCGGTCACTCGCAGCAAGCGCCGACGAGGTCAGAAAACTGCTTGCGATCAGACCGAGATTTGCAATCTCCGCGAATACATTACCAAAACGGCCGCAGCGGTAAAAGCGGTGAAATCTCAGATTCATCACGCGACCAGCACCGCACCCGAGATCGATCGGCTACTGTACGAGTCTCGGAAAACGCCCTTCACGGCCCGTATCACCGAGATCAAACTGCCCGATCCTGGAAAGCTTAAGGTGCCAACTTACGACGGGACGTCCGATCCCAAAGCGCACCTGCAAGCGTTCCAGATCACCATGGGACGAGCCAAGCTCAAGGACCACGACAAAGACGCAGGCTACTGCCGCCTCTTTGTCGAAAACCTAGAAGGAGCTGCGCTCAAATGGTTCGCCAAACTTAGGCGAAACTCGATCGGAAGTTTCCGTCGACTGGCTTCGGAGTTTTTCAAACAGTACTCGATGTTCATTAACCCGGAAACCTCCGACGCCGATCTCTGGAGCTTGGTGCACGAGGAAGACGAAGCTCTCCGCGATTTCATGAGTAGATTCAAACTCGTCATGGCTAGGGTTAGCGGCATAAGCGACAAAGCCGCCATTGACGCGTTGAGGAAATCGCTCAGGTATAAATCGAAGTTCCGCAGGTGGATAACTCTCGAGAAACCGCGGACGATCCAGGACGCGCTCCATAAGGCCACCGACTTCATAACCATCGAAGAGGAAACTAAAATCATGTCTGAGAAGCATAAGCCGACGAAAACATCCGCGAAGGATAACGCGTCCGAGCAGAAGCAGAAAAAGAAAAGCTCGCGTAACGACAAATTCGTCCATCACGAGGGACAGGATCTCCGAGGGGCGCATAACTACGCTATCAACTCCGGTTCGGAGCAAGGGCGAACTACGGGTAACACATGGACGAGAAATTCGAATTACGACAAGAATTCTTTCTGCGACCTCCACCAAACCCATGGTCATTCCACCGTGAACTGCAAAGTTCTCGGCGCCAGACTAGCCGCAAAGTTAGTCGCGGGAGAACTTTCCAAGATATCTAGTGTCAAGGATCTCATCCGTGATTCAGACCGCGTCCCGAAGAATGACAAAAACGCGCAAACTCCGCCTCAAGGAAATCAGTCGGGCGAAAAACGCGGACGAAGAGCAGACGAGAAGGGTAACAATGCTAACCGCCGAAAAATCAACATGATCATCGGTGAATCGCCATACTTTAACGACACCGTCTCGTCGATAAAATCCTACCAACGTAAAGCCGAAACCGGCTCGAGTTGGAAGGTGCCGATGGACGATTCTCCGACAGGAGTAATCTCTTTCAACGATGCTGAAACCGGCGGAATCGACCAACCGCATGCCGACCCCCTTGTCATCGATTTGGTGATAAGCGATCTAGAGGTTGCTCGAATCCTGGTTGATACCGGAAGCACGGTCAACGTCATCTTCCGCAATACGTTAGCACGAATGCGAATCGACCTCTCGGAAGTCGAGCCGATTCCAAAACCGCTGACTAGTTTCTCTGGCAAAACGTCAAAGACCTTGGGATCAATCCGACTACCGGTCGTCGCGAAAGAAGTGACGAAAATCGTTAACTTCGCGGTAGTCGATGTCCCGGCTATCTACAACGTGATTATGGGCACGCCTTGGATAAATTCCATGAAGGCGGTTCTGTCCACGTATCACTTAGGCATCAAATTCCCGACGCCTACGGGAGTCGCAGTAATTTGGGGATGC
>CAKOAT010194043.1:166999-215628 GCA_932364175.1 Eruca vesicaria subsp. sativa | reverse complement strand
AAACATAAGCTGAGGCAATTGGCGGTCGCGATCGTGAAACCAAAACGGGCAATGGTCACGCCACCGCCCGCAGACGACAACCCGAAGCAAGTAACGGCCGAGAAGCCAGAAGTTTCCGCACCCATTGCTTCCGCCCAACCGGAGGAGACAATCCCGGACAAAGACATCATTCCCGCGACTGAAGCGATCGAGAAGTATACAACAGCCGAGTAAACACACTCGCGCAAACAATCAGAACTACGAGATGGCTTGATTTCCGAAAGGAATACGTAGGCAGCTCGCCTAAAGACGAGTTCAGCTATCCCCCCTTCCAAAGCGGGGGGGGGGGGAGTGGGTGAGTATACGAATATTCGTATACTCCCGAAATTTTTTACAAAATTTCTTTTAGCTTTGTTATCGAAAATTTTTCGAAATTTTTAATAAAGACAAAGTTAGAATATCTCCGCTACCATCGAAAAACGCAAATCCGGAAAATTGCTTCCGCAGTAACAACTACTCAATCATTTTATAAAAATTCGCATATCGAAATATTTTCGGAAAGAACGGGCGAGACGTCGCCTAAATTCTTGAAAGGAAATATTTCCCCAAAAGTCCGTCCGCGACTAGAAAAACACGAACGCTCGGCGATTGGCCCCGTCGAGCACGCTAGCCGTCCTAAACAAATGCACTGACCTATCGGTTCGCATACATCCGACGAGGATAAAATAGCGCGCTATAAAAGAAATCCAAATTTTTGGTCAGCACTTCCGGGAAATTGTTCCCGGTGAGATGCTCGATTCCAACCAGACGAATCGTATAAGCCGAGAACCTATCGCGGATTCTAAATCGGTATGGAATCAGGTTAAAATCGCAACAGGCAAAACGAAAGCCGATTAGTCATCGCACAGCCCCAATCCGAAAGTAAACCTAGGTCTTGCCTTAAACCCAGCACACTGGTCGCTAACGTCTCAAGGCATGAATCGAGATCCCAAAGGCATGTCTCTTCGCCCACATCTAAACACTCGCGAAAATCGAAATCTCCCGAGTTAACGAATCGGACGATTTACGCCAAAGAGTTAGGTACGAGATGACAACTCGTATTCTTTCCTCTACATCTAACATAAAAAACGAGTTTCATACTTAGAAAATATTTTCTTATTAAAAGCATCCGAAAACACACTGCCCGGCGGTAGGGATTCAAAGCCACCAACGGCCAGTCCCGGAAAAACAACGACAAAATAAAAAAAAAACTAAGAACATCACACATCGAAGTCATCAAAAGCAGACTGATCGACTTCGTCACCCATGTCCGGGATCTCAGGTCCAACTTCGACCGAATCCGGCGATACCACGACGATAGGGTCCCACTGATCCCACATTACCTTCCCAGGGTTGGCGGACCCGTTCTGCTTCTTCTCTCTCTTAGCTAGACGCTTCTCCTACCTCGCAATCGCAGCCTCGTACGAATAGTCCGGCTTCTGGGTAAGATGCAAACCCCCAACCACGCCCCGACACTCGCGGAAATTACCATTCGCTCTTTGCGCATCTTCAAATTCCGCATAAAGAGGCACGAACCACTCGCGCCGAGCCATCAACTCCTCAGCGACCTCTCTTTTGCCTGCCCTACGAGCACGGCGAGCCATCGCGTCGGAAAGTTCTAAGCTCGACGGGATTCAGCTTCATACTCTTCTCTCACACGAGCGGCCTCCTTTGTAGCTAAATCTTGGGCACGGGAGAAACTGGCATCGATCTCCCCTCTGATACGAGCGGCCTCCGCCTCCGCTGCTGCAGCCCTGGATTCGGCCCTGCGAAGCTCCGCACTATTTGCATTCACCGCCTCGCGCATAAAGCAAAGACCCTGCGGAACGGAACAAACATCCTTCGTAAAAACGTACGTACATAATTATAGTAAATAATAGGCAAACCTTGTTGAAAAGCCTCGACGCTTTCGCAAACGGTGTGTCGACTGGTCCTCGGGATGACGTCTCAGCCGGATCAAATTCGGAGGGCGAAAAATGAATAAGATCCTCGATATCAATATATTCGTTAGATTCCCGACCATGGTCGACCGGAACCTCTCCATCCTGCGGAGATCTAGATCGTTCCCTCTCCTCCGCACCATCATCCGCCTTAAGATCAGCATAATCGTTGCGAGAAAAACCGGACGAATAATAGGCGGCGGCACGACGGATCCTTTTCGGAGAAAAAAATCCCCAATGAAGCGGGCCGCCGTGCAGAAGATTCATAACCTTCGGAAAATCTTCAAGCATCGGCACCGGAAGGGCAGGCACTGCGAAACAAACGAGAAAGTTAAAACCTATATCTACTTAGATATGGGTATCGCGTTAATGAAATACCGTTTGTCACCCGCACAGCCCTAATCAAAGGAATACAACTCTCCTCCACCGATTCACTGTCGATTTTGACATAAAAGACACGGTAGATCCAGTCGTGATCATTTTAGGCAAGCCCGCCAACAACAGTCATGCCCCGTCGGGGGGCTAAGTAAAAACCATCCTTCCTCCCCTTGAAATGTCAATATAGACAAAAGATAATCCGCGTCAAGGGACATACCGCGTTCATATCCCAACACCAGAATCCCGATAAGGTGCTGTAAACCTGTAGGGCGTAGTTGGCCGAACGGTACTCCAAACCTGTCCAAGAATTCGAAAATGGCCCGAGGAATAGGGAACCATAGATGGCGAACTAGGAAGTGATCAACTAGTTCGCCCATCGGCGAACTAAGCCGGCCCCGCTTAGTTCGCCGATGGGCGAACTAGGACATGCTCGACTAGTTCGCCCATCGGCGAACTAAGCCGGCCCGGCTTAGTTCGCCGATGGGCGAACTAGAGACGTCCTGGAAACTCCGCATCTCGATTTCCCGCATTCCCTATTCGAAACTTACGTCTTTCGACAAGGTCGCCTTCTAAACCACGGCCGAAATATCTCCCGTTCCGTCTCGATCCGACTTACCGTTCGAGTTTTACGATAAAAACCGTAAAACTTCGTTTTCTCGGAAAGAACTCGAGGAAATCGTATAAAACGGCAACGGTTAAACGAAACACCAAACATTGCCTAAACTATACGATTTATTCGAGATTTCTCGTTGAAATCATAAAAAACGCGCTTTTAATAAAAAAAACGCCGAATAAGTCGTAAAAAACGTGTTTTTAATAAAAAGTCGAGTAAATCATAAAACTTTGCGATTAACTTGAGAAGTTTATTAAAAACGACGTCAGATCAGGAAACGATCCCGTAAAAAGTCGGAAAACGGTTTTTATCGCAAAACGGCCCGGAAGGACCTAAAACGCGATAAAAACCCATCTCGCGATTTCAACGGAATCAAACCCGCAGATTTGATGACGTTTTGACGGTTTACTCGCAGAAGGAAAATAAAGTCAAGTTTAAAAATAACAGGAAGGTTTGAAGAGAAATAGAAGATTTCCGCAAAAGAAAAGGAAGGATCGAGAAGAATGGAAAATTCCCGATTTAGTCAAATCTGGGCGAAATGGAAAGATCGGATAGCCAAGACGAGGAGTATATAAAGAGGAGGTCTAGGGCAGAAGCACACACATGAAATTCAGAGCTCTCACCACCAAAACTAGCATTTAGGAATATTTCCGTTTTTCTGTTAGCGAGCTGCGTCTCAATTAGGGTTTTCGTTCTTAAGTTTTTCGGCTACTCTTTTGTACCAGTTCTACGCAGATTCGGAATAAAAACCTCTTTGCTCTCTATTTCTTTTATTATCATTCAAATTCTAAGTTATCGTTTTCTTATTTTTCGTTGTGCGGTTCTCGCAGATAGCCGGTTCCTCTAGAAACTTAGGGTTTTCCCGAAGTTTCCTTATTTACGATTTATTTGACAGTGAGTGGATTTCGACACCCACAGGCGAACTAGTTGGGACAGGACTAGTTCGCCAACCGGCGAACTAAGCCGAGCTGGCTTAGTTCGCCCGTGGGCGAACTAGTCGGGACGGGACTAGTTCGCCCATCGGCGAACTAAGCCGGGCCGAACTAGTCATGGGCCTCCTAGTTCGCCCATCGGCGAACTAAGCCAGTTTGGCTTAGTTCGGCGGTGGGCGAACTAGTTGCTACTAATTCGCGTTTTCCGGCTGTTTCGTTTTTTCGCGGTTTTGTAAAACGATCTTCGAGTTTTATAAAACGACCTTCGAGTTTTATAAAACCGCTTCTCGAGTTTTATAAAACGGCTTCTCGAGTTTTATAAAACGATCTTCGAGTTTTATAAAACGATCTTCGGGTTTTATAAAACGATCTTCGAGTTTTATAAAACGGCTTCTCGAGTTTTATAAAAAGATCTTCGAGTTTTATAAAAAGATATTCGAGTTTGATAAAACGGCTTCTCGAGTTTTATAAAACGATCTTCGAGTTTTATAAAACAGCTTCTCGAGTTTTATAAAACGGCTTCTCGAGTTTTATAAAACGATCCTCGAGTTTTATAAAACGGTCTTCGAGTTTTATAAATTGGCTTCTCAAGTTTTATAAAATGATCCTCGAGTTTTATAAAACGATTCTCGAGTTTTATAAAACGATCCTCGAGTTTTATAAAAAGATCTTCGAGTTTTATAAAACGGCTTCTCGAGTTTTAAAAAACGATCTTCGAGTTTTATAAAACGGCTTCTCGAGCTTTATAAAAAGATCTTTGAGTTTCATAAAACGATCTTCGAGTTTTATAAAACGTCTTCTCGAGTTTTATAAAACGATCCTCGAGTTTCATAAAACGATCTTCAAGTTTTATAAAACGGCTTCTCGAGTTTTATAAAACGGCTTCTCGGGTTTTATAAAACGATCTTCGAGTTTTATAAAACGGCTTCTCGGGTTTTATAAAACGATCTTCGAGTTTTATAAAACGGCTTCTCGAGTTTTATAAAACGATCTTCGAGTTTTATAAAACAGCTTCTCAAGTTTTATAAAACAGCTTCTCGAGTTTTATAAAACGATCCTCGAGTTTTATAGAACGATCTTCGAGTTTTATTAAATGGCTTCTCAAGTTTTATAAAATGATTCTCCGAGTTTTATAAAATGATCCTTGGGTTTTATAAAACGATTCTCGAGTTTTATAAAATGGTCCTCGAGTTTTATAAAACGATCCTCGAGTTTTATAATACGATTCTTTGCGTTTTACAAAACGATTCCTTTTATATTTCTGCGGGGAGTTTCGGCTGTTGATTCCGTCGTACCGATTTTGACCCCAACACTTGTTAACTTGTTTTCATGCAGGTTTCCGTTACTTGAAGTTAGATTATGGCAGGAGGCTGACTCTAACTTAGTAACGGTTTGGTTAGTTAATAATAGAGCTTAGTTAATCGTGATTGATTGAGTTTATTGCATGCTTAGATAATATTGCTAGGTTGTGGATTGATAGGTTATCTGGAATCTATGCTTAGTCAATTTCTTGGTTGATAGATTTCATGCTTAGATTATTATGGTTGTTTTGTGTGTTGCTATGGTCGAGTGCAGGTTCTCGTTATCTTTAAAGATAACTTCGTAGCAGGAGGCTAAACTATTTGGGTAACGGTTTGATTGATTGATTGTTAGATTTAATTAATCTTGTTGATTGAGGTTAGTATCTCTTGGTAAGGGAGTGACTAACCGGATGAGCTATTTTTATTTGATTATGCATTCATGTTAGGCATGTTTAGGAGTAACTAGTATGATGCCATATAGCGTGTACGAAACCCGTCCATGTTAGGCATGTTTAGGAGTGATTAGTATGATGCCATATAGCGTGTTCGAAACCCGTCCATGTTAGGCATATTAGGGGTGATTAGTGTTTCCTCTCGACCTCGTACCCAGCAGGTTCAAGGAAACCCCTTATTCGCTGGATAGAGAAGAGGCTGGCAGTGACCCAGCTGTTACTGTGGGCTGTCTCGCGGTGACCCCAAGGGCTGTGGGCCGCGATCGGTTGAAAGTTCCTACTTATTATCTTTGTGATAATGGGTTTGGATATTGCCGAGGATGTGTAGGAACCTAGTATTGCCAGGGCCCTAGTTTTAGTGTTGAACCTTAGATCGAATCTAGGTTGAGTGTAGGTGGTTAGCAAGTCATTAGCGGTTAATGTTTCATAATGTTAATTTGCTTGCTATTGTTTCTGCTGCGTACTTGTGTTATTACTTCTATGTTATCTTTAAAATTGTGTTTACTTATTATTAATTGAACCTCTCACTTTAGATTGTTTGGGGTGGGATTGTTAGAGGTTGTATATTGTTAGATTGGGGATCTTAACTCACTGAGTAATAGTAGAATACTCATTCCCCACTCTTTGTTGCAGGTGACCTGTAGACGTGTCAGCCTGTAGAGATCGCGGGGAGTTAGGCCAGCTGGTGTAGATTTTCATCTTTTTGCTTGCGACGTTTTCAGACTATAAGTATGAATCTTCTGCTCGCTTGGCATGCCACTACTTGTACCATATTTTGTGTGTTGTGAACCAGATATGATATAATATAAATAAATCGATGTTTTATGTAAATGCCTTGTTGTATCTGATATTAGCTTTGTCCAAGCTAACACAACGTCAGACTGGGGTAAGGGTTGAAAAGTCTTAGGCCTTGATCTGACAGGACGTGTTAGTGGACAGTCTAGCTTAGTCACGAATTGCACCCTTTGTGACCATTGCTGGATTGTTCCTTACCCGTCTTGTAGCGCTTCTGAACCTTGGTAGAAAGTCGGTCCGTCGGTCATGTTCTTGTTTGATTGTTGGCTGATGGTTCGACCTATACCTAGAACGGTTCAGGGGTGTTACAAGGACCCTCTCATGTTCTTTGGCAATTAAACTGATTTCATATGTCCCAAGGAGCAGGCGCTTCGGGTTCTCTGTCTCTTGGTCGTGCCTTGCGTTCCTGGTACTGCTTTTAGCATGTGTGTGGCTTATTCCACTTATCTCTGAGCCTCCTGAGATCACATGGATGACTCTGTCCTGGCGTGGGGGAGATGCGGGCTTTACCTTAGAGAGTCGGCTTGTGCCTTCCCTTGTCTTGAGGCCTTTAGCCTTATGGAAGAGGAATTCCTTTAGATGCCCCTTCTTGAGGAGCTCGTTAACCTCTATCTTTATCGCGATACAATCCTCCGTCTTGTGACCGTGGTCATTATGGAAGTCGCAACATTGGTTGGGGTTCCGGTTGGCGTCTGAAGCCTTCTTCGTAGGCCATTTGACATGTTGGCCCATTTTTCTTAAGGCGTTTACTCGATCGGGGTTCAAGATGGACAAGTGCGAGATGTCAGGCCATGTTGACATGTTCAGTCCTTCAACTCGAGGTAGGGGCCGATTCTGATATCTGCCCCTGCTATGTCTGTTGGCTTCTCTTGAGGGCTTGGTCTGGGATCCTTCGTCGCGATCGCTTCCCGGCTGCTTTCTTTATATTTTCTCTTGTATCTGCTGGGCCTTAGCTCAGCTCGTTACGTCCTCTTCCCATCTTACTTGAGCCCAGGCCCGAGATAAGACATCTTCCATTGTCTTACATTGGTACTTGGTTAGCTTCTTACACAGGTCTCCGTCAGAGAGCATGCCCCGTTTGAAGGTAGAGATAGCCGTCCCTGCGTTGCACTCGGGAATGGCTACCTTCTCTTGGTTGAACCGCGCGATGTACGCTTTGAGGGGTTTGGCTCTGTGCTGAAGTACTTCGTAGAGGTCGTCGGAATTCTTTTCCAAGTTTCTGCTACAGGCGAACTGC
Source organism: Eruca vesicaria subsp. sativa (assembly GCA_932364175.1). Classification (NCBI taxonomy): domain Eukaryota; kingdom Viridiplantae; phylum Streptophyta; class Magnoliopsida; order Brassicales; family Brassicaceae; genus Eruca; species Eruca vesicaria. The sequence continues at coordinate 207,962 of CAKOAT010194043.1, read as the reverse complement.
TCAACGAATTTGTCGCTGAGTTCTGCGAAATGACCGGTCAGTGTTGAGCCAAAGCCCCTGCACATGGCAGGTTCTCTCATCCTCGATGGATTGCGGCTGTCAGCTTCCGTTGATTGTAGAGAGCCATGTCGTTGTCTGGATCGCTTGTCCCATCGTAGGTCTTCATGGTGGGGAAAGAGAATTTCCTCGGCATCTCGACTGAAGCGATTTCCTCAACGAAGGGTGTATCGGAGTTGGAGCTGGGATCGCTTCTCCTCAATGGGAGAGCAATGCCTGGAATCCTTTTGATATCACTCAAATGCTTAACCCTAAGGAGCGAATTACTCTCTCAAATAAGAGGTTCAGTTGTAGTACTTAGGGATCGAATCCACAAGGAACTAAGGAACACAATAGATTTAATCCTGAGTGATTTTGCTAGGTTGATTAAGTAAAAAAGTAAATTGCAGTTTGTGAGCAATGGTAAGTTGCTCAAGAGAATAGGTTTTCGTTTTAAGACAATAAAAGAAAGTAGTTAGATTCAAGGTTGTTATTCAGATAATCAGGATTATAATGCTATAGATGTTTTAGTGAATTGCTTGCAAGATATATAAGAACTTCGATTCTTAGACAGATCTAATAGCCGTCGCTAAATAGACTCATCCATTGATCTTATTAACGGCAATATCGACCGATGTTTTGACAGCGGTATCGGACGGTATGGGTTGCCGTGGATCGATAATCTATAGGAGTATCGATCGATATAGCATAAGATCGAATCGAAACTATGTTCACCAAGATCATAGACAGGCTCTCGCACATCCCTAGAGGATCTAAGCTTATGCCAAATGCTTTCAGGACAATGATTAACAAGTTAAATCATATCCATGATCATACTCTAGGTAGCTACTCTAGAGCAAGCATTAGGGTTTATTTGGATAATGAATATCAACAACTCAACATTCCATAGTTGGGGCTAATCCCTCATAACTATTTGAACCCTAAATCTAACAAAGGAATCTACTCAGACATAGCTAAGAGATTCATAACAGCAAGGTAATAATAGAAACTCATGAGATTAGAAGATTGAACTTTTGGTTCTTGGAACAACAAATCTCTTTGTAGGTTTCTTCTAAATCTAGAATTCTATAATCTTTGAGAACTAAAGATGAAAAGATACTTTATAAATCAAAGAACATAAAAAGCATGTAAAGCTTTTGAAGTACAAAAAGCACTAGAACAATAAAAGCATGTGTAGCCAAAATACATAGGAAAAACTATAAATATGAATTCCATTAGGTTAAAAACTGGTCAGGGGCAATGTTGTAATATTGGGAAGACTTGGGCTTCAAGTCGGCCAAGTTAGACTTGTTCTCCACACTTCATATCGATCGATGGTACATGGTGTTCATCGATCGATGGAGTATTTCAAACTTCATCTTCTATGAAAGCGTCATCGATAGTTGACACAGGGTGTGTATCGATTGATATGTATCCTTGTTGTCTGATCTTCATAGTCATCTCGAAAAACTCTCCTTTAAGCTCCATAAGGGCACCTAAATCATCACTTTACTCCAAAATGCTCCTGAACCTGAAAACATTCCTAATAGACTCTAAAACATATATAAAACTTATAAAAACATATCATTACCATGGCTAAAAGCGGATCAAAATCATGGTATATCAACTCCCCCAGACTTAACATTTTGTTTGTCCTCAAGCAAACCATTAGTAGTCTTTTGGAAGAAGTTTAAAAACAGTAGGGACTCAATAAAATCTTAGCTTTAAAATCATCACCTCTACTTTGTTGCAAGCCACATCTCATATTACTAACTACAGAAGTATATTATACCATATCCTAGCTTAGCAACCAAATTCATCTAGCCAATCAACTTAAACAATCATGTCTGTGTATCCCCTCTACTGATTTCATTTATGCATAAAATAAAGGTGTAGGCTTTACCTTGGGAGTATCGATCAAAAGAACACTTGGATTCAACTCAAGCAAGTTTCAGGCATTCTCATCCTGGTTCCTTTTCTCTCTTTATCTCCCTTCTCTGAATCCCAAACTTTCTTTTCTTTTATATCAATCCCAATGAACAACTAATGTTCATCTTATTGATCTTTCAACTTTTTGTATTCTTTTTTTTTTTTGACAAAGTGTAGGCGAATAGTGGGGTCATAGTTAATTTACCTCTCCCTCGCTTCAACAATGTGTGAACATTCCTTTGATTTATAATAGTGGGGTCATGGGTAATGTACATCTCCCTCTGCCTCTCAGGAAATCATCTTAATCTTTTATTTTCTCTTTATGGGATGCCAAAGGAAGGAGAGAAAGAAACCAAAATTTTTGAGACTTTTACCTTCCAAAATTGCATGAGGATTGCGATCCCTTGTATACCAAGCCCCAAGACAAGCAATAGATGTCATCCACTTTAGCATCTATAGTACTTTCTGCAATCAACAACTCTAATAATGGTGCTAAAGAGTAGTAAGATAAAAAGCAAAAAATTTGAAATATTTTTGTCCCTTTCCTGACTCAATAAAACCAATTTTTGAAAACTTTTTAAAGAGATCAAAAAGGTAAAGTAGCATCAGTAATTCCACTCCCCCCAGACTTAAATCATACACTGTACTCAGTGTATAACCAATCGGAGTTAGAGCATAAAAAAATAATAAATGTATAACTGATATCAAAATTGTGAACGATATACCTGACCGATGTTCGTATCGATCGATGGTGAGTCACTTCCATCGATCGTCATGGATAGGGTGATGTCGGGCGATGTAGACAGGGTCTCATCGGTCGATAGGTAGTGATCGTGTAGCTATGTTCCTAAAGACAAATAAAAACGAAAGTAATAAGTAAAAATAAAATAAAACTAAATAAGAAAATACCTAACAGTGGGTTGCCTCCCACTCAGCGATTATTTAAAGTCATTTAGCTTGACTATGGAGGTATGGTGGCTAGTGAGGTGGGTTGCAGGTACTTGTTGGGAAACAAGTATCCTCCTTGTCTTGTGATTCTTCAAACCATGAAGTTAAGAAGCTTCTTGTGGCTTTCTCACTTCTGATCATACTAGCTTGCAAACCATGGACTTCATAGTGGATTCTCTGTAACCATTCCTCGATGCTTGATAAACTGCACTCATGTCGTCCAGTGTTGCTGTAGGTGTGCTCTAGATCAGTACTCATCGGCATAGTGTTGAGGGTTTGGGTATGGTGCACAGGCGAAAGGGTGGTATCGATCGATTTCGGTGTAGTCCTGTCGATCGATGTGGATGGATGTCCATCTGTCGATGGGTTTAAAGGCTCGTCGATCGATGCGGATTGTGCAGGTTGGCTCGTGAGCTGGTTCTTGATGTTTTCAATCTCCTGCTGAATATCCTCTACTGTGCATTTCAATCCTTGAACGTCACTCTGTACCGGGAACCAAAATTTTTCAAGTGATCTATGTGCGTCCTCTTCACAGAATTCAATAGATCTGTAGATATCTCTTGTGATTTCTTCAAGTTCTTCTCTGGTACAGTAGTCTGGTACGTGAGTATCGATCGATGTGCTGGGTATATCATCGATCGATAGCTTCTGTAAGTGACTCTCGATAGGTTGGTCGAAGGTTGTGTCGATCGATGCTGATGGTGCTGCATCGGTCGATGGCTGTCTCTGAGATTCGAGTTCTTTTCGAAGAGCAACCACCTCTTCTTGTAGTGCTTTTCTCTCTTTGCAAGCGAAGTCATTGCTATACAGATTCCATAGTAGTTCTCCTTGAAGTTTCGATATGGCTTTCTCATGTTATGACCTCAATCCTGCCATCTCCCAGTTATGTTCACCGGTTCTCTCATTCAGCATATATGTGACCTCTGCTTGTGTGTAGAGCTTGCAAACTGGAACTCCTTTAGTAAACTGTTCAGCATGCTTCTCAATATTTCTTTGTAAACATGGATGATGTCACCACTGATGCTTCTTGCATAACCACTTTCATCTCTGTAGACACCAAATTCGTCATTCTTTTCCCAAAAGAAACGAAGAACTCCGTGTTTGAAAGCTCTCTTCCGAAACTCGCGTTGTATATCGGTCAATGCTCGTTTCCAGGTATCGATCGATAGGCGTTGAGATTCTGGATTTGCTGAGTTGGAATGAACGTTTTCTGCACTATCTTTCTCATGAACTGGGTGTGGTTGGTGCTGATCGTTCTGGTAGATGGGTGGTTGTATGTAGGGACTGATTGGTCCATTCGCCATCTGAAGGATGTCTGCAACGTCTTCTTTGGATATTGGAATGATTCTTCCATCTAGTGCTCGTGCATGACCTTCTGGATCCCTGAAAATACCAAATTCTTCCGGAGTGAGTAAAGTAAAATCGATGTTATGTGTTTTTGCCTCAGATGGTGTAGTGGTGTTATCGATCGATGGTAGAGCAGGTGCATCGGTCGATCTGTTTAGGAACATGTCGGTCGATGGTAGGTGCTCCGTCTCGGTCGATACGTGTGTTTCAGGTCGGATCGCGGGTTGTAGTGGTGTTGTATCCACTGCAAAACTCTCATGGTAACTGCTCGCCCAACTTCTAATCGAGTAATCTCTTTTGTGTAGCTCATGTGGGACATAGACTGATGCACAGTAGGGTTCGTCGCTCGTTGATTCGAAACGTCGTTTGAGCAATCTGGGTTGGGGCATATCGGTCGATGGAGAATGGTCTCTATCGGTCGATGGTCCGAAGATGAAGGATGTGAGAGGAAGTCTGACTTCGTCTTCTCGAAGAAATCTATACTCAGTGGCTCGTTCCTCTTGATAATCTTTATCGTACTCCTCCTGAGTAGTGAAGCTAGCTACCTCGGGCATGTAATGATCGTTCTCCCAATCATTGGTGCCAAAATCGCCGTCTGGAAACTCTTCCTCGATCTTCTGGAATAGCTTGTCGATCGATGACCATGTGTATTTATCGGTCGACTCGGGTTGACTGGTATCGGTCGATGGTAGAAGGCTGCCATCGGTCGATAATGATGAATCAGTTTCGTACTCGGCCATGGAATCATACTCGTGGGCACAGAAACATGTTGCTACAAGTGCTTCGCTCTTCATCCTTGGAAACTTGATGACTGGAACAAGATTGTAGTGGATGGTAGGGTTGATGAGGGTGAGACATAGCTTGTTGGATTTGAGTTCACAAACGGCTCCAATTGTGGCTAAGAAGGCTCTTCCAAGTAGTAGAGAAGTCTTGAATTTGAGCTTGTTGGCCAGGACATGGAAGTCTGTAGGAATTTGGGCATCTTCAATCTGTACCTCAAGGTTCCTAACTATTCATCTAGAATTCTGCTGAGAACAATCCACAAAGATGAAGGATTCTTCAGGTGGCTCTATCTGACCTAGCTGGTCTGCCATAAGCTTGGGTAGGATGCTAACTCCAGAACCTGTATCACATAGGGCACGAGAGAACTCAACACCTCTAATGGAACAGGGTATTGTGAACTTCCCTGGATCGCTCTTCTTTTCCAGTGTGATCTTCTTCATTAGACTGTCTCTGACTTGGTGAAACATACTCTTTATGTCTTCTTCTGTCTCTCTGGTCTCTCTGAAAAACATCCACAATCTGTGTGAAAAGTAGGCTTCTTCAAAAGGTTTCTCTCTAGGTATTCTTGGAACTCTTTTTCTGAAGCTTGACAATTCTTTCTCATTAGCTTCCCTTTTATAAGGCTTGGGTATCTTCTCTTTCCTTTTTCTGAGAACTCTTCCATGGTTTTCCTTTTCTATCTCCATAGACTCAAATATATTTGTGGGTCTCTCCAAGATGGCTTTTTGAGGGGTTCTAGTAGTGTAATACTGCTCCCGGAATGCGTCATCACGTGCACCATCTATCTTGGGGAGTTTCACTCAGCGTTGGGGTACCGTGTATCGGGCGACACTGACTGGAGTGCGTCGGTCGATATCATGGTCTTCCTGTCGATCGATAGGAGGGTCTTCATGTCGGTCGATGGTGTGCGGAACGATCTTGACAGGGACGGGCGGATGTGGGTATCGTGCTGCGAAGGCTTCATGAGGCATAGTCTTGACGGCACTGCACTCGTGTGGGTACTCGTCTAAGTCCATTAATCGACACTCCTCAACGTCTATCGATTGATGTGCTCTGGAACGTATCGGTCGATGTTCACGTGGTGAAATCGATCGATAGTAGTCGCGAACAAAGTCACTCTCATCACCAGATCTCTGAATCTCTTCTACTACCTCTTGCCAAAAATCATCATCCAGGATGGCATTGATGTTATGGCTGTTGGCAAGCTCCTGCTTCTTTAGGGCTTCTGCTGTCTGAAACACCTGATTATCTAGCTTCTTCATATGGGTGTTTAAAGCCTCTAGCTTTGTGGTGAGGGTGTTGTAGACGGAGTCAATCTTTCCATTGAAGTCTGTCTGGAGTTTTTGCTAACTCTCAAGGACCTTGTCAAGCATCTCCTCCAGTTTAGTATCTTGGGTGGTGGGTGTGGGTTGGAGTAGAATGAATTTTCATAGCTCCTGTTATTGTTGGGGTTGTTGCTGCTGAAGGTGTTGGGCTTCTGGGAACTCTGGTTGAAGTTGCTTCTCTGGCCTATGAAGTTTTTGTATCCTCCTTGGTTACAAGATCTCTGAAAACTAGCTCCACTGACCTAGTTCACATCTTCTTCTGTATAATCTTCACCTGCACTCTTTGCATCCTCCACAGAACAGATCTGCTTGTTTAGTAACTTCTGAATGGTATCCAGCTGTGCTTGCACTTCATTGATGTATTCCTTCCCAAGGAATGAAGTAGCTTTTGTCTTCATGAAGTTCTTTGTGCTTGTTCTAGAAGCTAAGTTATCAATTAACTTCACAGCCTCTTGTGGATTCCTGGTGTTGAAGTTACCATCACTAGCTGTATCAAGAGCTCTTTGATAATCCAAGGTAATGCCTCTGTAGAAAGTGCAAAGAAGTTGCACTTTGTGGAATCCGTGGTGTGGGCAATCTCTTTGGTAGGACTTGAATCTGTTCCATGCATCTTTGAATGACTCTTCAGGATTCTGAGTGAATGTAGCAATCTTTCTCCTCCATTCTTCAGCACGTGACTCATCAAAGAAGTTACGCAGGAATGCGTTTTTGATGTCGCTCCAGGTTGTGAGAGAACCTGGTGGTAGTTGTCTCAGCCACTGCAAAGCTTCTCCAGATAGAGAGTACTTGAAAAGCTTGCAGAGAAGATAGTCTTGAGGGACTCCATTGGCTTTTATGACGGTTATGAGATCCTCGAACCTCTCCAGATGGTCCATAGGATGCTCATTGGACAACCCACAAACGGGTATTGGTTCTACAAGGGTGTAGTACTGCAGCTTCAGCTCGAAATCTCCTCTCTGAATAACAGGAGGGCGGAGAGGTAAAGAACACCTTGGGAGAGGTAATCCTCCCAGTATACGCCGAAGGGGTAAACCAACCAACGAATTTCCTCGTTGTCGACTGCGCATCCTTGTACAACATGATACTGGGCCGGCTCTGGATCCACGACATGGGGGCCGTACCTTCAACTCTCCATCAATCCATCAAATTCCTGACCCCCTCGGGCATCAGGGTAATCAAAGGAGACCAAGAGAATGCCAGGGCTTGCTATCAAACTACTCTAAATGGGAAGATCCCAGTCTTATAGCAATTACCGAAGGGCCCTCCGGCCTTGCATACGGAGGAGCCTGAGGTAAAAGAGATGGACGAGATACCCCTGGAGGAAGGAAACCCAAGCCGGAAACTGCTGATAGGATCCAAGCTTCCCACTGGGTTAAGGCAAAGAATAATCGACTTCCTCCGCTCCAACTCCTCCTGCTTCGCCTGGTCTCACGAGGATATGCCCGGGATCGACCCCAAGGTTATCATGCACAAGCTGCAGGTAGACCCTCAATTCACCCCTATACGACAGAAAAGAAGGAAATTCGCCTCCGAAAGGACGAGATTATCAACAAAGAGGTCAAGAACCTGCTCGATGCTGGATTCATAAGAGAAGTCCAGAACCCTGAATGGCTGGCCAACGTTGCCGTGGTCAGGAAGAAGAATGGGAAATAGAGGGTCTGCATAGATTTCACTGACCTCAACAAATCATGCCCCAAGGATCCTCTTCCCCTACCTCATATCGACAAGCTCGTCGACGCAACCGCAGGCCACCAGCTCATGAGCTTCATGGATGCCTTCTCAGGCTACAACCAAATCATCATGCATCCAGACGACCAAGAAAAGACCTCCTTAATGACCCCAAGGGGCATCTACTGCTACAAAGTCATGCCTTTCGGCCTGAAAAATGCAGGATCTACATACCAAAGGCTCGTGAACATGATGTTTGCTGAACAAATCAGATGTGGGAACCGAAATTCACCTACTGTCGTTTTCCGTAAAATAAGGAAACTTAGGAAACCCCTAATTTTCCAGAGGAACCGGATCTCTACGAAAGCCAACGACAAGTGACCAAATAAATGCGGAAAAATATGAAAAACGTAATATAACGAATTTATAGAAAAAGTAGATCTTATTTTGATTTCGCGTAAGAGCGTTGCGATCATTACAAGGGTTTACAAAGGCTTTGGCCGCAGGGCCATCAGCGAGTTATCAACATAAAAACCTTAAACCTAGTCGAGTCGCAGCTCGATAACAAAAGACGGAAAAAGATAAGAAAAAGGTTTTGATTGATTTCGGACTGAACCTTATGAAAGGCTGCCTACGTACCCCTTTCGAGGATCAAGTCGAACGTAGTTCAGTTGATAGAGCTGGACCAGAGATCGAACTGCCTGGGCGAGTTCGTCTAGTAATTGAGCGCCAGTCATAGAAACCGAACTTGTCGAGAAAAAAGCCTAAGTTTCTAAGTGCGGAAAATTCTAAGTCTAGAAAAGTTGTGAAAGTCTTAGATGAGAGCTCTGAAATTTGTCCCTCACTTCTGCCTCATTCCTCTTGCTTATATACTCCCTTCCTTGGCGGCTTGGTCCTTCCGTTTCGCCCGATTCGACTTCTCGAGTTTTATAAAACGACTTACCGAGTTTTATAAAACGACTTCTCGAGTTTTATAAACGACCTAGATTTATAAAACGACTTACCGAGTTTTATAAAACGACTTCTCAAGTTTTATAAAACGTATTTTTATTTTTGCGGAGAATTTTAGCCATTGATTCCGTCGTGACCGATTTTGACACCAATAGTTAGCCCCCCAGCTTGCTAGAATCTTGAGCCTCTATCGTAAGGTTCTTGCGAGTGGTTAGCCAGTTTTAGTTAAGTTAGGCGGAATTAATGGTTGGAAAGATCCGTTGAAAGTGATCTTTCCACTCTCCAGGAAGCGGAAAGTGTTTAGGATTAGTGCTGCGCCTTGTGAAGGCTGCCTACGTACCCTATCAAAGGGATCAAGCCTTTCGTAATTCGTTTTCCATGAAGATATATTCCCTTATATCAGTTCGACCTCTGATCTTCAACATGAGCACTATCCAGAGACTAATCCTGCAGTTGTGAATAAGACTCACACAGGTTCTGCTGAGTCTGAATCTGTGGATGATAGTCAAATTCCTGCAAATGATGATCAGCAATCAAAAAGAGCAACAAAACAACCTGCATATTTGAAAGATTATTACTGTAATATGACAGCTACTGACATACTGATATCACTCAAATGTTTAACCCTAAGGAGTGAATTACTCTCTCAAATAAGAGGTTCAGTTGTAGTACTTAGGGAACGAATCCACAGAGAGCAGGAGCACACGATAGACTATAGAAATCAAAGTTAAGCTAGGTAAACAGTTTATAAAACAGTAAACAAAAGCAATGTGAACAAAGTAGTTGTTCGATTTGTTGAGTTTATAAACAATAAGGAAAAATAGCTAGACCTAGGGATTTATAAATCAAGAGATTCAAAACAACAATTCAAGATGCTAACAGCTTATAGATTCATTCTAGAACTCGATTTTAATAAGTAAGTAATCCATCTATCAATGAAATTACTAATCATATGTCTAAGTCCTTGTTCCACCTTTCGCATGCGAACAAGAAGTGAGTATCGATCGATACTATGGCCTGAGTGTCGATCAATATTACCTCAGACAAGCATTAACGATCTAATCGATTATGTTCAACTAGATTCCTAGACCAAATTCTCATATGCGCCTAAGTATCTAATCCAGCAGGATTCGGGTTCCGTTAATTGACTGCACTTTCGTGCATCTCAATTGTCCTATGATTCTAGGTTCAAGCAATCAGTCACACTATCATGATATCCTAATTACTCTAGATCCTAGTATTACAAATCACCCTTGTGTAGATCTATAGATATTCTAGCAATCCTAATTGATATTTAGTTTAACATTAAGCTCATGAAATCCCTAAACCTAACAAGATGAACTACTCACACATGATAGAAGAAACACAAATCATAGTCTGAATAATAATAGAATAAGAAAATAAAGATAATTCCAGTGGAGTTCCAAGAGGACTCTGAAGGAGTTCCCCTCTTCTCTCCTAACTAAGAACAATGAAAACAAAAGGTGAAAAGAAAGCGTAGATAGCGTAGCCGTGAACAATGGCTTGCAAATAACATAAATAGGGTTTCTTGTCGTCCAAGGGCTTTCTGGTAATTTAGGTTTCATATGGGCTTCAGTTGGTTATGAAATATACTCGGCCTGCACTCTGGCATCTATATCGATCGATATGAAGTGTCTCTCATCGATCGACATGCACATATCTTCTCGGCAGCCTTCTCTCGCGAGGCAGATTGACCACTCTTCAGTAAAATGGGCATAACGTATGCTCTAACCGTTAGATTGGCCTCAAACCGCTGGCATTGGAAATCTAACTCAAAGCTCTATCTTGTGTCAAAATATGGGCTCAATCGCACCATGGGAAGGTCTCCATCCATATCTAAACATCTGATGCGTCTGCGCAGTTCTGCACTTAAATGCTCCAAAAGACACCAAAATCACCATATTTCACCAGAACGTACCTGAACCTGTAAATACTCTAAATAGACTGTATCTTGTAGTAAATATACATAAAAAAAAAAAACAATAGATCATGGCTAAAAATGGGTAAAATCCATTGTTGATCAACTCCCCCAGACTTACCCTTTTGCTTTTCCTCAAGCAAAAAAGACAGGCAGTCTCTCTGAAAGAGGTTTGAAAACAGCAGGGACTAAAAAGATTTTAAAAACTCAGCAACCATCTCTCTAGGCATGCAAACCAAATCATAAACATCCTAACCTTAGAAGCACATTATACAATATCCTAGTATAGCAACCAAATTCACCTAGTCAACAACTCGACAGATCCTGTCTGACAATCCCCTCTACTAACATCATTTCTTGCATAAAATAAAAGTGCAGGCTTTACCTTGGGAGTATCGATCAGGGAATACATGGATTAACCTTAAGCAAGTTTCTAAGTAAATAGGCAGTCTTATTCTGGTTTCTTTTCTCCCTATATCTCCCTTCTCTGAATCCCGAATTTTTCTTTTACTTTTATATCAATCCCAATGAACAACAAATGTTCATCTTATTGATCTTTCTACTTTTTGTAGCCCTTTTCTGACAAAGTGTAGGCGAATAGTGGGGTCATGGGTAATTTACCTCTCCCTCGCTTCCACAATGTGTGATCATTCCTTTGAATTAGAATGGTGGGGTCATGGGTAATGTACCTCTCCCTCTGCCTCTCAGGAAATAATCTCAATCTTTTTATTTTTCTCTTTTTGGATGCCAAAGGAAGGAGAAAAGGAAACCAAAAATATACAAACTTATACCTTCCAGGCTTGCAGGAGGATTCCGATCCCTTGTATACCAAGCCCCAAGACAAGCAAATCAAATCAATATTAGGTTGGAGGTCAGCTTTGGTTCTCTCAAACATTCTCAGCAAGTGCAAACAGAGTTGACAGATTGATCCACTTTATTATCTCTAGTACTTCGGCGGTTAGTAAATCTAAGACTGGTCTAAAGAGTGGTTAGATGTCAAGTAATAAATCGAAATAGATCATCATCCCTTTCTTGACTCAATAAAATTTTTTTTAATTTTTTAAAAAAATATTTTAAATAAGACTCATAAAGTAGATAAACGTTAGTAATCCCCCCAGACTTAAATTACACTGTCCCCAGTGTAACACAGTCGGTGGTAAGGTGAAAATCATAAAGCAGAAGTACAAAATTTTACAAGTAAGAACGATATACCTGACCGGATTAAGTATCGATCGATGAAAAAGAGTTACCATCAGCCGATGTAAGTGATGTACTGTCGATCGATATCGACATGCTCTAATCGTTCGATATCCAAGGCAATCGTCTACTCGGGTTTTTATTCGAAATATCTAACTCAAACATAATATTAGTAGAACCTCCCCCAGACTTAAATAACACTGTGGCCAATGTTATACAGCCCAAGATTGGTGGGACAATAAACCATAAGGAAAATATTTAACAAATAAAGATTGTATACCAGCTTTGATGTGAGTATCGATCAACACAGTTAAGTGGCGATCAATACTTGTGATGATCTGCCGCGTGACACCGGCCGGTTGTCTGTCGATAGCTGGCGCAGAACTCATCTTCCTTGAATATTTTTCCTAATACCTAAAATCCTTAGAAAACAAAATATCAGTAATAAATGAAAATAAAACCATATTGAAAATTACCTAACAGTGGGTTGCCTCCCACTCAGCGCTTATTTTTAGTCATTAGCTTGACTTCTGGAGATCCGATTTAGTCCGAGTGAGGATGTGAACTTGCTCCAAAACAAGTCTCAGTGTCTCTCTTCCTCATTTTGTTGATGTAGTTGGTAAAAGCTCTGGCAGATACTTCTCCTTTATATCTCAGCTCTGGATCACATAGCACTCAAACCTTGGCGAAAGGTTCAGAACTTCCTCTGCAGCACACTTTATACTCAAGACTTCCCTCTTGACCTTGTGAAGGAACTAGTGATAGGAAATTTGCATCTGCATTCCTGTTCTTTTTCTTCTTCCTACTCCTTGTCCTTCCCCCAGACTTAGACTTTTCAGTCTCGGTTTGTTCTGAAATACAGAGGGTATCGATTCATGCTGAATGCTTCGTATCGATCGATTCTGAAGGCTGCTTGTAGACCGATGCTGAATGGTGATTGTCGATCGATGTTGATTCTGGCTTTGCTGACTCGCGGTTTGAACCATCTTTAGGTGCTGGATCTTCAAACATCTCTATGCATGAAATAAACTTCTCATCGGTCTTCTTTTCCACAGGATCATAGAAGACAGTTGCATCAACATTAGTCAGGCACATTATGTTCTTCTTAAGATCAAAAACTGCTCCCACTGTAGCCATGAATGCTCTTCCAAAGAGAAGCGAATTTTTTGTGCCTGGTTTAATCTCCATGACATGAAAGTCCACTGGAACAGTGCAGTCCCCTATCTCCACTTTAACATTCCTGATGATGCCTGCTGAATCAACTCTGGAGTTGTCTGCGAAAGTGAAACTATCTTTTGAAGGTTCCACCTCTAATCCTATTACTTCAGCAGTTTCTATTGCCATGATGCTGACTGCAGATCCAGTATCGCAGAGGGCGGTTGGCAAATCATGGTTATGTATACATCATGGAATCAGGAACTTCCCTGGATCTTGCTCCTTCTTCAGGGTTCTATTAGGCTGACGACATACCTTGTTGAATAACAGCTCAATGTCCTTATCTGTCTCTCTGCTTTCTCTGAAGAAATTACCAAGTCTGTACTTATAGTATGCATCCTCGAAAGACATATTCTTGGGAACCCTCTTCACCCTCTTGTGAAATCCATCAAGTTCCACTTTGTTAATTTCTCTCCTGAGGTGTTTGGGAATATAGGGTTTCCTAGATTTCACTCTCATCTCAACTGGAATCTCATCTTTCGTTACCTGACTCTCTACGGCAGTTTCGTATCTATCCCATTGGTTTCGTTCGATACCTGGTGTATGTCGTCGATCGACATTCTCAACAAAAGAGGTTTCATCTAGGGTTGATTTCCCTTGCGTTGGTGCTTCTGCAGATTGCTGATTCATCTTCTCTCTTGTGTTGAAGAAAACTGGAGTCTGAGATGGGTTTCGAGTTGCCTTCAAGCGGTGTGCATCAAGATCTGGCAAACTAACTTGACATGGCATGGGCGGATGTTGATCGATGTTCTACTTCTCCTATCGATCGATGTTATGCTTATCTTGTCAACCGATGTTCTGCTTCTCCTGTCGATCGATGTTCCCTAGTTGTTGTCGAACGACGGCAGCTGTTTTAACTCGAAGTAGGGTGGGAGGATGCGGGTGTTTAGCGGCAAAGTCGGAATGGTTTTGAATTCGAACAAACTTATCTGAGTCCAAAAGTGGTGTCGATCGATGCATATCAGATTGTATCGGTCGACGCTCGGGTGATGATGTCGAGCGATGCTCGGGTGTTGGTGTCAGTCGACACCAGTACGAGCTGCCTATAGACAAAGAGCTTTCGACTTGAAAAGCATCTTCTTCTAGCTTCTCCTGCTCAAGTATTTTCTCAAATCCAATATCTAGGATGTCATCAACCTGGTGCCTCTCACTTTCCACAGCTTTCTTTTTGACCAAAGCTTCTTGCTTCACAGCTTCTGCAGTATGATAAGCTTGGGTGCGTAGCATCTGAAAATGGCTATCTAAGGTTTCTAACTTTCCATTCAAATCTTTGCAGAAAAAATCCAATTTCAGATTCAAACGCTCAGTCATCTCTTGCTGTTCTTTCAAGAGCTTCTCTAGCATAAATTCCATCTCATCCTCATCCTGGTAAGTAGCTTGTTGCACCCATGAGACTTCATGTACAGAACCAATCTCAGCCTCAACATTCTTGTCACTATCTTTTGCAGCTTATTTTATCTTGTGTATATCCAGATTTTTGACACTGTTGCTAGACACCATGTTCTCAATCAGCCTCTTAGCTTCCTCTATGGTCCTTGTCTCAAAGCTTCCTTCGCTGGAAGTATCCATCATAACACCGTAGCTTACATCAACGCCCCTATGGAACTTCTTTAATAGCTGAATCTCCGTAAAACCATGATGTGGACAATCCTTTTGGTATCCCATAAACCTCTCCCAAGAGCTTCTGAAAGCTTCTGTAGGTCCTTGTAAGAATGTCCAAATCTTATCTCTTATCTCTTCAGCCCTTGCATCATCGAAGAATTCATTAATGAATTCATTCCTAACATCATTCCATGTAGTGAGAGATCCTGGTGGTAGACGCCTCAGCCAACGTTTAGCATCCCCAGAAAGTGAAAATGTGAACAACTTGCAGATGATGTAGTCTTTTGTTGATTCATTCTTCTGGATTCCAAACGTATAGTCTTCTATTGTTTGAATATGGTCAAGGGGATTTTCATTAGGCAGACCGCAATAAGGGTGCTCACTCACATGAAGGAAGTGTTTGGGGTACCTGAAAGACAAGAAAAAAATTTCAGTAAGTAATTATAATAGTAAATAAAACCTAGACTAAACCTATTAATCAAGTCTAATGGCGAATCTTTGCTCCCCGGCAACGGCGCCTAATTTGATATCACTGAAATGTTTAACCCTACGGAGTGAATTACTCTCTCAAGTAAGAGGTTCAGTTGTAGTACTTAGGGATCGAATCCACAGAGAGCAGGAGCACACAATAGACTATAGAAATCAAAGTTAAGCTAGGTAAACAGTTTATAAAACAGTAAACAAAAGCAATGTGAACAATGTAGTTGTTCGATTGGTTGAGTTTATAAACAATAAGGAGAAATAGCTAGACCTAGGGATTTATAAATCAGGAGATTCAAAACAACAATTGAAGATGCTAACAGCTTATAGATTCATTCTAGAATTCGATTTTAATAAGTAAGTAATCCATCTATCAATGCAATTACTAATCAGATGTCTAAGTCCTTGTTCCACCTTTCGCATGCAAACAAGAAGTGAGTATCAATCGATACTATGGCCTGAGTGTCGATCGATATTACCTCATACAAGCATTAACGATCTAATCAATTATGTTCAACTTGATTCCTAGACCAAATTCTCATATGCGCCTAAGTATCTAATCCAGCAGGATTCGGGTTCCGTTAATTGACTGCACTTTCGTGCATCTCAATTGTCCTATGATTCTAGGTTCAAGCAATCAGTCACACTATCATGATATCCTAATTACTCCAGATCCTAGTATTAGAAATCACCGTGGTGTAGAGATCTATAGATATTCTAGCAATCCTAATTGATATTTAGTTTAACATTAAGCTCATGAAATCCCTAAACCTAACAAGATGAACTACTCAAACATGATAGAAGAAACACAAATCGTAGTCTGAATAATAATAGAATAAAAAAATAAAGATAATTCCAATGGAGTTCCAAGAGGACTCTGAAGGAGTTCCCCTCGTCTCTCCTAACTAAGAACAGTGAAAACAAAAGGTGAAAATAAAGCGTAGATAGTGTAGCCGTCAACAATGGCTTGCAAATAACATAAATAGGGTTTCTGGTCGTCCAAGGGCTTTCTGGTAATTTAGGTTTCTTATGGGCTTTAGTTGGTCATAAAATATACTTGGCCCGCACTCTGGAATCTATATCGATCGATAGGAAGTGTCTCTCATCGATCGACATGCACATATCTTCTCGGCAGCCTTCTCTCGCGAGGCAGACTGACCACTCTTCAGTAAAATGGGCATAACTTCTGATCTAACCGTTGGATTGACCTCAAACCGCTGGCATTGGAAAGCTAACTCAAAGCTCTATCTTGTGTCAAAAGCTGGGCTCAGTCTAACAATGGGAAGGTCTCCATCCATATCTAAACATCTAACGCGTCTGCACAGTTCTGCACATAAATGCTCTAAAAGACACCAAAATCAGCATATTTCTCCAGAACGTACCTGAACCTGTAAATACTCTAAATAGACTCTATATTGTAGTAAATATACATAAAAACATATCAAAAACATGACTAAAAGTGGGTCAAACTCATGGTATATCACATACCTTATCCTTTGGTTGCGCATTTATCTTATGAAAAGCTAACAAAAGGATACATGGCTTATGTCAATGCAGTGACTAAACATGTTGAGCCTACATCCTTCTCTCAGGCGAAGAAGTTTGATGACTGGATAAAAGCAATGAATGAAGAGTTAATAGCTTTGGAAAGTACAAATACTTGGACTGTATGTTCTTTACCTCCTGGGAAGCATGCTATTGGATGTCGTTGGGTTTATAAGGTCAAGCTTAATGCATATGGAACTCTAGAATGATACAAAGCTCGCTTGGTTGCAAAGGGTTACACACAGCAATAGTGGATAGATTTTGTGGATACATTCTCTCCAATAGCTAAGATGACTACAGTCAAAACGTTATTAGCTGTATCGGCTGCAAAGAAGTGGAATTTGACTCAACTGGATATATCCAATGCATTTCTTAATGGTGATCTTGAAGAGGAAATCTACATGGCATTACCACCAGGATATACTCCAAGAGAAGGTACTACTCTACCCTCAAATCCTGTCTGCAAACTGAATAAATCCTTATACGGTCTAAAACAAGCCTCAAGACAATGGTTTCTCAAATTCAGTGAGACACTTCTTTCTCTTGGGTTTGAAACATCTCATGCTGATCACACTTTGTTCATCAGAAATGTAAAAGGAGCATATGTGGCAGTCTTGGTTTATGTAGATGACATTGTCATTGCGAGTAACAATGATGAAGCTGTTGCTCAGTTGAAGGATGATCTGAAGAAGAGTTTTAAGCTTCGTGATCTTGGTCCACTTCGGTATTTTCTTGGATTAGAGATAGCACGTGCAATGCAAGGAATCTTTGTTTGTCTACGAAAGTACATCCTAGAGCTTCTTGATGAGACTGGTCTCCTTGCTTGTAAGCCATCTAACATTCCTATGGATCCAAATGTGAGATTATGCTCAGATGGTGAAGAACCTTTTCTTGATGATCCTGGAATGTATAGACGACTTGTTGGGAAGATGATGTATCTGACTATAACTCGGCCTGATATTACCTTTGCAGTTCACAAGTTATGTCAGTTCACATCTGCACCAAAACAGTCTCAACTCAAAGATGCATATAAGGTGTTACATTTTCTCAAAGGTACCGTTGGCAAAGGACTATTCTACTCTTCTGATTCAGACTTAGTTCTCAAGGCTTTCACGGATGCAGATTGGGGTTCTTGTGCAGATACAAGACGATCAACTTCTGGTTTTTGTTTGTTTCTGGGACCATCTTTGATCGCCTGGAAGTCTAAAAAGCAAACAACAGTTTCACATTCCTCTGCAGAATCTGAGTACAGATCAATGGAAGTGGCTGTGAGAGAGATTGTTTGGATTGTCAATTTGCTTAAGGAGTTAAAGGTTCCTCAACATCAACATGTGGCTTTCTTTTGTGATTCTACTGCAGCAATTCACATTGCAAACAATGCAGTGTTTCAAGAAAGAACTAAGTGCTTGGAGATAAATTGTCATATAGTTCGAGAGAAGATTGTTAAAGGATTAATGAAGACAGTACATGTTCGTTCAGATCATCAACTGGCGGATGTCTTCCCCAACCATTGTTTCCAGCTCTATTTCATTTGTTGATAAACAAGATGGCATTTGCTTCCATCTACATGTGATGCAGCATCATGATAGCTTTACCGCCAAGCAACTACTTCTAATTTTCGGTTTTGTTATATTTCCTTTTCTAAGTTTTGATATCCTTTATCTAGATTTTCTATTTTTAAAGAGGTTTAGGTTATTGTTAACCGTCTCTTAAATCCTATATAAAGGATTGCTTGTTGGCTTTTAAGATTCAGACTTTGATTAATAATACCTAGAGTTTTCTCTATTCCTTGCTTTGATTCGATTCCGTCATCAATTCAAGAGCCTTGTGTTGATTTGATTAAGTTCGTCAACCCAAGAAGTCAGGTCTCTAGAGGTTTCGACCTAAATCTCTAGATTTGAGCTGAGTTACCGTTGATACGCTGCGCCAGGTTGGTATCAGAGCCCTGCTACGTTCCCCGAAATTTTTTTTTTCCATTCATTATGGCAAGACCTCGCCGAGCACCTGTTCTAACCGAAGCAGAAATCACTCGCGAAGCCATTGGTGAGCTTCAAGCCCAGATGGCTACAATCACCGCCACCCTCCAAACCCTTAATGTTCAACGTCCACCGCCACCAGCCCGAGATAACATTGACGGAAACAGAGAAGATGCAGAAGACGAAGAAGATCAGTTTGCAGTAGATGAAGAAAACCCATTCGCCCCTCTTCGTAACAACCGTGCACTCGCACGTGATGGTAGACAACAAATTCATGATGATTACCAATGGGAAAAGGGTTTTAAAACAGAGTTACCCGAGTTTCATGGAAACACTTCTGCCGAAGAACTCCTGGATTGGATAGTCACAGTAGAAGAGATTTTGGAATTCAAGAGAGCACCAATGGAGCACTGTGTTCCGGTTTTGACAATGCGTTTTCGCGGGAGAGCTGCAGCATGGTGGACACAATTGAAAACAACTCGGGCTCGACTCGGGAAGCCAAAGATCCTCGCTTGGGCAAAATTAAAATCAAAACTCAAGAAGACTTTTTTGCCCTACAATTATGATCAACTTATGTTCCAACAATTACATAATATTCGACAGGGATCACGTTCTGTGACGGAATACTCAACGGAAGTTTTCTTATTGCTGGCTCGCGTCGATATTCAGGATTCAGAACGACAACTCGTGGCTCGTTTCACTGCGGGTATGCGTTAACAAATTCAACACACCATCAATCTATTTAATCCATTGTCATTATCAGAAGCTCACCAGCAAGCACTTACCATTGAGTCACAAACTAAGAACAACTTTTCGTGGACCAATGCATGTCAAACTCGTCATGTTTCACAACAACAGAGCTCTACCCCTACGGATGATGCTCCACCACCGCAACCTAAACCGCAATTGTCCCGTTTGCAGACAAACCTCCAGCACGACCATCTTCACTCCGATGCTTTTCTTGTGGTGAGATCGGTCATTGACAGTCCAGTTGTCCGAAAAGAAATCGCAGAGGTCTACTGCTCGATGCTGCAGGTAACGATGTAGAAGTCATCTACGACGAGGATACTACAGAAAAGACAGAGGAAACTGTGGATCTTGTTGCAGACAATGGCCCCTGTTTAATGGTTCGACGTGTGTGCCTTGCTCCCCGCCATATTGAGGATAGCCCGCAACGTCATAACCTGTTTCACTCTAAATGCACTATTGAAGGCAAAGTTTGCAAATTTATTATCGACTCCGGCAGTAGCGAAAATGTCATCACTGAAGACGTCGTTAATAAACTTAAGCTCTCGACGGAACTTCATCCTTACCCTTACAAACTTGCTTGGTTGGACCAGAAAACAGACTTAATGATTACACGTCGTGCTCTTATTTCTTTCTCTGTGGGAGGAACGTTCAAAGATCAAATTCATTGTGATGTTGCACCAATGGACGCTTGTCACTTGCTCTTAGGACGTCCGTGGTTGTTTGATCATCGAGTAAAGCATGATGGGTACCTAAACACTTACAGTTTCCGTTACAATGATCAGAATTTCACATTACAACCGTCTCCGCCAGAAAAACAGAGTAAACCATCGACACCAGTTCTAATTCTGCAGCACAAACCGTTTGAGCTTGCACTTCGTGAAGAAAGAAGAGTTCTGATTCTCATTACTTCATCAACTTCCCCAACTGTGCCCGTCATTCCCGATCAGTTTAAGAGTCTATTGGAAGATTTTCAAGATGTTTTCCCCAGTGAGTTACCAACCGGTTTTCCCCCTCTCCGAGACATTCAGCACCGCATTGATCTAGTTCCCGATGCTGTCTTACCAAACCGAGCTCATTATCGTATGAGTCCCAGTGAACATGAAGAACTCAGACGTCAGGTAGAAGAGCTCGTCGTGAAAGGCTATTTGCGAGAAAGCCTTAGTCCATGCAGTTCCCGCATTGCTTATACCAAAGAAAGATGGGTCTTGGCGAATGTGTGTCGATAGTCGCGCAATAAACAAGATTACAGTGCGTTATAGATTTCCCATTCCTCGGTTGGATGATCTTTTGGATCAGATTGGTGCTGCAAAAATTTTCTCTAAACTGGATCTTCGTAGTGGATACCACCAGATAAGAATTCGCCCAGGAGACGAATGGAAAACAGCTTTTAAGACGCAAGAAGGACTTTTTGAATGGCTTGTCATGCCTTTCGGTTTGTCCAATGCACCAAGTACCTTTATGAGAGTCATGAATCAATCTCTGCGGCCTTTTATTGGTAAATTTGTCGTGGTTTATTTTGATGATATTCTGATTTTCAGTATGACCCTTGATGCACATCTTGCACACTTACGAGATGTACTCCTCGTTCTTCGTTGAGATCAACTTTTTGCTACACTGAAAAAGTGTGAATTCGGATCCTCTCACATTCACTTCCTTGGCTACATTGTCTCTGCCGAAGGTTTAGCTGTTGATCCCGGCAAAGTTGAGGCGATTAAATCTTGGCCTGTCCCGACCACGTTATCTGCAACATGTAGTTTTCACGGCTTCGCTTCTTTTTATAGACGATTTGTACCGCAATTCAGTAGCTTAATGGCACCTCTCACAGATTGCATTCGTCGTTATGGTCTCTTCACTTGGACCTCCGAGGCGTCTGCTGCTTTTGAAACTATAAAAGCAAAGCTGATCACGGCTCCTGTTCTTGCACTTCCTGATTTTTCTCAGGTCTTTGAACTCCATTGCGATGCTTCCAAGCTTGGAATTGGCGCTGTCTTGAGTCAACGCAATAGGCCAATCGCATTTTTCAGTGAGAAGTTGGCTGGAGCTCGCTTACGTTATAGTACTTATGATTTGGAGTTTTATGCAGTGGTTCAAGCAATAAAACATTGGAGACATTACCTTTATCATAAAGAGTTTGTTCTCTTTACTGATCACGATGCTTTGAAACATTTAAATAGCCAAGACAAGGTTTCTTCACGGCATGCAGCATGGGTGTCGTATTTACAGCAGTTTACCTTTGTCATTAAACATACTTCGGGAGTCTCCAATCGTGTAGCTGATGCTCTTAGTCGCCGCCATTCGTTGCTTACTGTTCTTCATGTCTCAGTCCCAGGATTTGCAACTTTTGCCAATCTCTATGAGTCGGATGATTATTTTGGTCGGATTCTTCTTGATGTCCAAGCTGGACGTTCCCGAGATTTTACTCTACATGAGGGGTTTCTTTTTCATGGTGATCGTATATGTATCCCTGCGTGCAGCCTACGGCTCAAGCTTATTGCTGAAATACATAACGAAGGCCATATTGGACGTGATAGGACCTTACACTTACTTGCTCAGTCGTATTTCTGGCCGAGTTTGAGACGCGATGTTGAACGTTTTGTTGAACGCTGTACGACTTTCCAGACATCAAAAGGACACGCGACGAATGTAGGTCTCTATCTTCCGTTACCAATTCCGACACAGCCATGGTCTGATATTAGTATGGATTTCGTCATGGGTCTTCCTCGTACTCAAAAAGGATTCGATTCCATCTTTGTTATAGTCGATCGTTTTTCAAAAATGGTACACTTTGTTCCATGTAAAAAAACGACGGATGCACTGCAAGTAGCAACTCTGTTCTTTCGTGAAGTATACAGACTTCATGGGATCCCCTCTTCTATCGTCTCAGATCGTGATTCTCGGTTCTTGGGTCATTTTTGGCGCTCTCTTTGGAAGATGTTGGGGACTAGTTTAGACATGAGTTCGGCTTATCATCCTCAAACGGATGGTCAAACAGAGGTTACCAATAGATCTTTGGGAAACTTACTACGCTGTCTTGTTGGAGATTCAATCAAGACATGGGATTCTAAGCTTCCACAAGCTGAGTTTGCTCATAATCATTCTCTTAACCGAAGCTCGGGATTCAGTCCTTTTCAGGTAGTTTATGGTCTTCTTCCACGGGGACCTCTTGATTTAACTACTATGCCAGACCGTACACGACTTCATGGTCTCGCAGATGATTTTGTTTATAACGTCCATCGCATTCATGCGCAAGTCGTCACCAACCTTGAGTCTTCTTCTTCAAAATATAAAGCAGCGTCTGATTCTCATCGACGTCGTGTGATCTTCGAACCTGGTGATCTTGTTTGGGCATTTCTCACTAAATATCGTATGCCAGCTCATGCATACAACAAACTTAAAGCTAAGAAGATAGGTCCTCTTACCGTATTGGAGCGAATCAATGATAATGCGTACCGTCTTCAACTTCCAACAAACATCACCACCTCGGATGTCTTCAACGTACGCTACCTTTCTCGATATGCTCCACCAGACTCGGTTCCTGATTCGGGGTCGAATCCTTCTCACCCCGAGGGACCTGATGCAGCATCATGATAGCTTTACTGCCAAGCAACTACTTCTAATTTTCGGTTTTGTTATATTTCCTTTTCTAAGTTTTGATTTCCTTTATCTAGATTTTCTATTTTTAAAGAGGTTTAGGTTATTGTTAACCGTCTCTTAAATCCTATATAAAGGATTGCTTGTTGGCTTTTAAGATTCAGACTTTGATTAATAATACCTAGATTTTTCTCTATTCCTTGCTTTGATTCGATTCCGTCATCAATTCAAGAGCCTTGTGTTGATTTGATTAAGTTCGTCAACCCAAGAAGTCAGGTCTCTAGAGGTTTCGACCTAAATCTCTAGATTTGAGCTGAGTTACCGTTGATACGCTGCGCCAACATGCCATCTTGAGGAGGGGTATTAGAGTTAGTGTGAAATTAATGTATGGTTTAAGTAAACCGGGTTCGTTATAAACCGGTTTACTATGTTAGCTTGTGTATAAAGTGTTGTAACAAACTCTTAATAGAATAACAGAAATTTCTTTCCCTCTTTTCGATCATCTTCTTCCTCTCCAAATCTCTCTGTAATTTGATTTTACTAACAAAATTCGTTGCTATTTTGGCTAACCTTGCTACGATCCCGGAAGGAAGAAACACTATTGGTCAAGAAGGTGGGATTGGTCTTCTTGTTGAGGTCGTTAAGCTGGGTTCGGCTAAAGGGAAAGGAAACGCAGCAGCAGCTCTACTTCAACTTTCGACCAACAGTGGTCGGTTCTGCAACATGGTTATTCAAGAAGGAGCTGTTCCTTTTCTTGTTGCTCTATCACAATCTGGTACTCCAGACTAAAATATTTTTCATCTTCCTCTTTGATGCTTGTGATTAAAGTAGGGATTCTATCACCATGAATCTCTTGATTTTGAGTTTTTTGAAGAACTTGATCTTGTTCTAATGTTTTGGAGGATGTTATAACTTGTCAGGCACAAGCACTGCTCAGTTACTTCAGGAACCAACGGCATGGAAACGCCGGGCGTGGCTGATGGTGACAATGATGTTGCGTAGATTCTGGTTCATCGGTACCTATTTTGTGTTTCTCATTCTTACTTAAGTAGTGATTTTGTACAAAAGAGGTGTCGTCTGCAAATAATTTATATACCCAAGATTTTCTTGATTCGCTGCATTCTTAGATTTTCGGTTAAATTCCCAAGAATAAAACCTTCATATCAAATAGAAGTTTTTTCTTATTTGTAAGTCGTTAAGTAAACAATGTAGATGTGAATTTGAATTGAGTGAGTATTTTAACCATTGATGGACCGGATCATCTGTGAGAGTATTGTGTTTGTTTGTTCATTTGAAAAAAAAAAAGAAATGTTTCCTTTTTATCAGTTCAGTGGAAACTTCTTTGTAAACCTTTTGGAACAATGGAAAAAATCTGAGTACAGTGGGCAATCTATTCCAGTTAGTGGTCTGGCTTACGTCATCACAGCTCCAGCACGGTAATGCAAAGTTTTAATCCATCAAAATTGTTATATGCATCAACCGGTTTGATAAATGTAATTACTGTACAGTTGCAACTTCTCGAACATGGCAGCTCACCCCTTCCATACTCTGTTCTACATTGTCTTCATGCTCATTGCTTGTGCTCTTTTCTCAAAGACATGGATTGAGGTCTCTGGATCTTCTGCTAGGATGTAGCTAAGCAGCTTAAGGTAATAAAATCACAACCGTTTTCTCTATACAGAACCTGAGTTCATAAATGGTGTGTTTGGGTATTTGATATTCTGAACTCAAATAATTTGTTTAAATGATCCAATAATTTATAAGTTTTGTAAAATTTAAAATTAATAATTCAATTTTAAAGAAAAGAAAAAGTTCATAAAATACACAATTAACAATTAAATTAATCTTAAGAATCCATTAAAGACTATTTTTTTTTTTATTGAATCCATTAAAGACTGTAACCAATGGAGGTGGTTTAAGACTCCAAATTCTGATAATTCAAAAAATCAGTCCGTGACACAAAGGTCTAATTCTCACTTGCTTTTTGCTCAAAGTTTGTGTGAAAGAAAAAAAAAATTCTTTTTAGCCACGTTGCAGAACGCGTTACTGTAACAGCTTCAAATCATATTTTTAATAGGAATTCGGCCAAAAAAATCACGAACTTTGCACGAATTGTCAAATAAAACATGAATTCAAAGCTGGCCAAAAAAATACTGTATTTTCATTGACTTTTTAATTTTATTTGAGAACTTATCATTGACTAGCCATTTTAGTACACCGTCAATCTTACCGTGTAAACGCCGTTATTTTTACGTTAAATATCAATGTTAAGTGAAACGACGTCGTTTTGTGTGTTTTTAAAACGAAAAATATGTTTATCTCAGGTTTCGAACTCGAGAACTCAAAACCAAACATCATGCTCTTTCGCCACCAAGCCAACAACACTTCTGATGAATCTCAAACATATTTCCTTTTATTGAGTATCCAAAAAATCTTTAAAAACCTTAAAATTTTACAAAATTCAAAAAAATCAATAAAATTCTAAATATATTAAAATAAAAAATTAAATTACAAATAAAATTTATTTTTCGCTAAAATTAATTAAAAAAATCATAAAAATCTAAAAGATCCAAAAATACGAAAAACTAATGATTAAAAAGATGACAAAAAATTAATGATTAAAATATTGAAAAAATATTTTTTTATACAAATTAATGTATCTAAGATCATATGTGTATTTTATCTTTAATTCATTAATCATACGAAAAAGATAGTGTGATAAATATAATTTTATCTATTATCTTGCATGCATTCATTTATATAAGAGAAAATTATTTTAACCATTAATTTTAATTTTTTTCCTTTGATTTTTTTTTAGATTTTTTATTTTTAATTTGTTGGATGTTTTTTGTTTTTAATAAATTAATATATTTGAGATAAAACACAAAAATGATATTTATCACACTATATGTCTTAGTACAATTTTTGTTTTCTAAAAACAATAATTTTTGTTGCTAAACTATGATAACAAACGAACATACACCAAAAATTACAAATGTTTTTTTATTTAATTATTATCTAGTAATGTATATAAATCTTTATTTTTTGTTGTATGCTCATTCAATATCATATTTTAGCAAAACAATTTGTGATAATATCATTTGTTTATTTTATCTTAATTATCATTTCTATTTTATCTTAAATACATTATTCATACTAAAATTTATAGTGTGATAAATATCATTTTTTATTTTATCTTACATACATTAATTTATATAAAAATAGGTTTCAAATTAATCATTAAATTTAATTCATTTCATTTCTTTGAATTATTTTAGATTTTTTCAAATTTTTAATGTTTTGATTTTTTGATTTTTTTAAAAACAAAATATTTGCGATTTCAATTTTAATTTTACCTTTTCAGAATTTTCTTGAATTTTTAAGATTTTTTGGAAGTTTTAAAAAATAATTTAGATTTTCAAGATTTTTTTGATACTCAATAAAATAAAACATGTTAGAGATTTTCTTAAAAGTATATGTAGCACAGTGGCAAGAAACCTCAAATTTGGCCATGAGTTCTCAGGTTTGACCCACACAATTGACATGTTTTTATAATAAAAATAGGTAAAACGACGTCGTGTCATTTTACTTAACGGATCTTAGCAAACGTTGTTCAATCCTTCTGTCAAATTTACTAACGGCGTGTTTAATTGGCGAGCCAGCAATAACTTACTGATTAAAGTTTAAAAGTCAAATATCTCTATAATATTATTTGAGAAGTCAGTTTCTTACGTGTCGCGCTCACGTTAACTCTCGCGATGGTTGATTACATAGATACCCTTAATGAATTGTTAGATGTTAAGATTATTATTAATTTTTATTTAGTTTCCTTTTTACCTTTTTCCAAATAATATATATAATAAAAAAGAAATATTTCTAAAATTTTAAAACAAATTTAAAAACGAAAATATATGTATATAATATGAGTTATTAAAAAGGAAAGTTCACAAAATAGTAATACCCCCATTAATATATATTTTTGAATAACATAAAATATATTTTCAAAATAATGAAAATATATATATTCATGAACATTCAAAAATTTATCAGTTACATTTTATTTTCTATTATTTTTTAGAAATCAACATATAATTTGATAAATATTATGAAAATGCATGTAAATTTAAGCGATAAATCTTTATAATATTATTTGAGAATTAACTTTTTTATGTGTCGCGCTCACGTTAACCCTCACGCTGATTGATTACTATGATACCTCTAATGAATTAAAATATACATTTAAATATTATTATTTATTTTAAAAAAAATCCAAATAACAATATAAAATAAAAAAGAAACATTAATAAAGTTTAAAAAACTATTTAAAAAAGAAAATATAAGTATATATAAATATGGTTTCATAAAAAAGGAAAGCTCACAAAATAGCAATATTAAATTTAAATATATTTAAATAACATAAAATATACTTTTGAAGTAATAAAATACTTTATATCTATATCTTCTTAGATGAAAAACAATATTTGTATATAATGTGATTCCATAAAAAAAACTTACACAACTAATCTTGATAATAGAAAAATAAATAAATTGAAACAATAAATATATATAATTTCAAAGTAATTATTTTTTGTATATATCTATCTATTTTATTAGATGATTACATAGAATAATTAAGTAACATAAACTGATATATGTTTAATTGAAAACTTTTGTTATAATTAGTATTCTTGAAATATTTTTTTAATTTTTAGTATATATATTTGACTATAATATCTTACAATTACAGCAAAAAATATAAATTCTATTTTACTTATATAATATAATTCTCAAAAACAATAAAAATTTTACTGCATATTTTAAGAGATATTAAAAAAAACTAAAAAAATGTAACAATAAATATTTTTTGATAAAATAACTAAAATTATTTTAAAATATCATCACTATATAATTTAACGAAGTAGATATATTGTATTTTAATAGTTAAAGTTATATGTTTTCTTAATAACTCTTTTAATTTTTAATTTTATGTTCTTATGTTTGTGGAACTTAATGTAACCATAATCAAAATACTTAAGCAAATCAGAATCCTTATTTTAAAAATATTTAAAATCATTTCAGTTTACCATCCAATCAATCTAAATATTGTAAATATTGATATGTGTTCATAAGCTTAGAATCACACAGTTTAGTTTTTGTTTTTTTTTCTTTCTAAGCACAAAAATATTAAGTTATACATAATTTAACTAGATATATTTATATTTCAAAGATAACAACCAGCATAAATGTAAGTAAGACAATTAATCAAAAATCTAATATATTTAGATTAAAAAAATTATAGTTGAATTTAGAGAAATAGATAGAAGCTGATATATCTATATGATAACTAAATCAACCGAAAAACAATAAAATTGACAAAATATAATATATCTAAAATTATATATATAATTAAATTAATATAGTATTCTTAATAGAAACTATACCTACAAATTATAAATTAATTTAAAATTTAAAGTAACTATCAATCAATTATTATAATATATTTTTTTTATAAATATTTATGTTCGTGCATGAGCACGGAAAAATCACCTAGTTTTTTAGTATTTTTTTGGCCAGCCAATATATTCGTGTTTGTTTTGGTAATTCATGTAAAGTTTGAGCTTTTTTCGGCCGAATTCTCATTTTTTAATTAATATGTTCGAGCATTTAAGAAACATATGGAAAGTTTGAAACGTGAAAGCATTTGAGAACAAAAGCAAAAGATGAAAAAAAACAAAATCAAGAAGCAGAGTTGTCAACAGTAGAACCGACATGGTGGATTACGAATCCATAGATTTTGCGTTTCAGCCGTTCAATCTTGTCCGTTAAATGCATTGTTGTTATCTTGTTTTCTTGGTCCGACACGACACGGTCCAACCACTCATTGACTTGTTTCAGCTGAGACAGAACAGCAGCTATGGAATTACCGTCTAAAGGCCGCGCATTTTTGTTGTCTAACGACTCTTCCAAGAACCCAATAAACCACATTTGCATTTCGGATTGTACGTTCACTGCAAATTTAGTGGTCTCCTTCAAGCCATCTTTGTCTGTCCACATCCCAAAAATGTTCTCTGAAACCACCACAGTTACAAGTTTTTAAAATAAATATGGCTAATGAAGATGAAATATTTGTTTCCGTTGAAGAGCAAACCTGTCTTTGTAGAGGGCCCGGGAGAGATGCGAGTAGGCATTGGTTTCTTCACTGAAGATGGAGATTCTAGGTTGTTCTGGCGTTTGACTAGTGAGACCACGTCGAGATTAGTTGCTAATGCAGCTTCAACCCAAAGAGAGATTGGGCTTGGTTCATCAGACGACGACCGGAAACTATCTTCAGAAACAATCTGACTGTATTTCGTAACGTCTCCATAGATTGTCAAAAACTGGTTAATGATTTGCAATGGATTCTCCAGTTTCGAGGCTGAAGAAAGCTCAGCGAATTTACTGAAATATCCACCATAAAATGGTGTCAAAGACAAAATGAAAGTTGATAGCCAGAAGTATCTAAATTTGTTTTTACCTTAAACATCTAATGCTGCACTCATTGGCATTAGCCTCCTCCAATGCACGAGCCGCAGCTTTAGCAGCAAAGTTTCTTCTTCGCACAGCCTCCTGTTAGATAAATATACAATCGCATGAGGATACAGAAACTTTAAGTGTCTTTAGTCTCAGCGTATCTAAAACAAGTTCTTGTCTGGTTCACCTTTGCATGTCTAGCGAGAACCCCTGAGATGTTATCCAATGGAACACTACCATCTGTCCATTTACTATCATGATAAGTGATCCCAAGTCCTTCAAAAGCTGAGACTTCTTTTTCTTCGTCCACTAAACTACTCACAGATGAACAAGATCTGGCTTTGTCTTCACATGCTGAAAAATCACTCTTTCGCCTATTAGCATCACTAAGACGTCTCGTCATAGCAGCCTGAAACAATTGTACATTCTCAATTTCAGTTCATTACAAAAACACACAAGTATCAAACTTTATTGGCTTGTTACCTGAGTACGCAAAATCCCTTGAAGATCAGTCTTCTTCTTATCCTTGTGCTCAGATTGAACATTTCCATCAGGTTCATCCCAATTCTTTCGGTTACCATTCTTAGCTGAAGATCTGACAAGAGCCTCGGAGACTTTGGAGATTCCTGCAGCAAGGGCGGCCATCTTCTTCTTCTCCGAAGAATCTCCAACCATGGGAGAGGACATTTTCAAACCATTTGAAAGCCGTCTTCCTGGTGAAATCGACAGTCTCCTTCCACTAGGAGATGGATTCACTTTCCTTCCATTAGGTGACGGTTGTCTGTATCTTGACGGTACAACAATGGCTGCCTCTCGAGCAACCTTTCTATTCTCCTCGCGCGCAGCCGCCAGGCTCGGCACTACGCATTTGGACGGAACCGGAGACGCAGACCTCCTCCCTTTCGCGGGTGATGGATCTCTTTCTACCCCGGAGCTGTGCTTCTTCCCAGACTGCTGCTTAGTCGATGCTGGTGACGAGAATCTCTGTGGCGTCCTCTTACTTTTCTTTTCGTTTTGGTTAACCGGAGCAAGCGCCTGCCTCCCTTTTGGAGCCACGACATCATCATAATTATCACCAGGTCGTTTATTGTTTAGGTAAACGGCGATTGGGTCAAGCGTGTACTCAGAATCCGAAATAGGCTGGATAACGAAATCTCGTTTAGATCCCGGAGCTACGCGAGCGATCAGCGGCTCAGGAGTGCCGACGAAGGCATGACGGCCAGCGACGGGGCGGATTCCGGCGGCGCGTGGGACTGGGATGGAGAATTCGAGGCGTTCGAGGTAGATAAACTGTCCGAGCTGGAGACGATTTGTAAGGATGAGATCTGTGTTGCGCTCGGAGAGGCAGACGTAGGTGGAGTTGAGAGAGTCGGAGATCTGGACGTAGAAGCCTTGGTTAGGCCCTAGATCGGAGCCGGCAAGGGCAGGCACTATTCCCGTGACTTGGACGATGGCGGATCTGTGGTCTCCGGTAGGGCGGGTGTTGGAATTCATGCATTGAAGGAGCTTCAAAAGGATGCCTGGTGCGAGAGAAGCCATTTCTGTTTTGGGGTTGGAGGTATTCGGATGTTTGAGTTTGAAGAGAGCGTCGTTGGAATGGAGGAGAAGAAGAAGAGTTACTGAAGTTTTTGGCGTTACCAGATTCAAAATTTGAAATCATGAACTTACTCAAATTTGCCAAAAAATATACCAACTCTTCATTAATCTAAAAAAATATCAAACTTACCTTGACTAAGCCAATTTAGGTATGACTTTAATCAATATTAATCGGTGTTAAACTGCCGTTTAATGTTAACGACTACAGAAACACAGTCGTTTTAAAATTATAATTTTTTCAGACCTCTCCTCAAATTGATTCCATCTCTTTTTTTTCAAACGTGAAAGAATTCGAATAAGTTTGAAATCCTCTTTTCCCAAGAAACCACAAGCCATAGAAAAATCAAAACAAGGCACCAAACGCCAGAAGACAACACGAATTGTTTGTACTCCTCCATGTTCCAGGTGTAAGTAATCAAAGGAGTGTTGGTACTGAGACATTGTGTCATCGAACAAGACGCAACAATGAACAAAACGTCATCAAAGAAATCCACTTTGAAATTTGGAATGAAGATCCCACGAAGATACATGCTTTCAAAATACTGAATCCGTTTGACATGCACTCCCATAAATCCTTCCTGTGTTCATGATGATGAGCTTGGAGCCAAATAGACAAGAGCTTCTCTAGAATAGTTGTACATAAGACATTGTATATATGACAGAAACAATGTTGTACTTAAAACCTGAACCGCTTTCTTCTACAAGATGTGCCAACGGACTTGAAGATGAAATCTTGTTTTGGATTCCACTGTTTCGAATGCTCCTGATGAGAATCTCTGAAAAGATCAGAAACGCATTAGCAGATACTTGATTTGTGTCAAGCTTTTATTAAGACAACCCAAATATCTGAACATGCAGTTCTCCATTGTACATTGGCTCTTCACTATAGATATTGATGAAAGCCATCCCAGAAACAGAACCATATTAGGACACCACCAGCTCAAGAACAACATTAAGACAAGTATAATATGAGACTGTCATTGATGTTTGTGCTGTGAAATCAAAACAGACTGGTTCCTGCAATTGTTGCTTCAGATAAAGGGTCTCCACGTGATAAGCTCATCGGAATTTAACCTCTTCTAACTCTTGTATTAATCTTTTCTATCTTTGTATTATTGTGTTGGATTTATTATCACTTGTAAAACGACTGCGATTGGGTTTAGGGTTCTTAGATTTTCGATTTGGGAATTTTCTTAGAAAATCTAATTTTTAAACGACTGTGATTCTATTGTCGTTAACATTAAACGGCCGCTTAATACTAATTAATGTTGACTAAACTCATACCTAAATTGGCTTAGTCAATGTGAGTTTGTTATTTTTATAGATTAATGAAGGGTTGGTATATTTTTTGGCAAATTTGAGTAAGTTCAGTATTTAAATGCCCATTTTCTCTTTCTTTAATTTTATTTTTATTTTTTAATTGTTATTTCTGCATAACGGTTACTTGTTAGCAGATAAATGTTTTTTTTTTTTTTGAAAATTGGCTTCAGATAAATGTTTGTGTGATTAAATTATCCTGATTTGTTGTAATTTGTAAATCATGCCATGTTAAGTCTGGAAATGCACCATGATTAGAGTGACAACTCAAAAACTTAAATATATTACATTGATGGGGGTAAAAATTTTTTTTTTGAAATTATAAACTGTAAACCAACTAATTTTATAAAATAATACTTCGTTCACCCTTATAAAAAATCATATAATTCACCACACTTCTTATTACCAATCCAAATGTTATCTAGATTAATAAACAAAAAATATTAGAACTAAAAAAATAGCTGAAAAAAAAATGTGAATGTTAATATGTTAACACAGTCAGTTAAATCCAAATCCAAAACTCTAGATCCTAAAACCAAATCTTAACACTAAACACAAATTTTAAACCCTAAAATTAAACCGTAAAGGAATGATATCAGGCTCGTCTCATACTTAGTGTGGACACAGTCAAAATTTATTTTTACAGCAAAAAATTAAAAGGATTTGTAAAAAAAAGGCCCTGAATTTTTTTTAAAAAGACCCTAAACATTAGCTAAAAATTTGTAAGAAAATTATGGTCCTAGTGCAAATGCTCCTCTGGAACATGCCAAGAATACGTCGACGTAACTGTAAACACTAAATCTTAAACCGTAAAAACTAAACCAAAAACCCTAAGCCTAAACCCTAAGGATGGCGTTAACGTCAACATCATTCCATTAGAGTTTAAGGTCTAAGGTTTGGGTTTAGGTTGTAGGTTTATGGTCTAGATTAGGATTTATGATAGTGTTAACGTTGTTAACATCGGCGTCGTTCCTTTTTCCAATTATTATTATTTTTTTTAACTTTTAATTTAATATATTTTATTTACTAATCTACATGAGTCTTTTTTTAATTGGCACTTTTTATTTAATATTATATTTTTTAAGTTACTAATATACATGACACTTTAATTTGATAAGAGGTGAGGTAAATTATAAAGTTCACCACAAGGAGTGAACACAAGTATTGTTCTTAAAAATATTAAATTTATTTTAAAATAACTAAAAACAAGAATAATACCAATTTTAATGATGCTGACGCCGCTAACTCAACAATAAACTCTAAATTTTAAATTCTAAACTCTAAATCTTAAACCTTAAATCTTAAACCCTGAACCCAAATCCTAGACCCAAATCCTAGACCCTAAACCCAAATTATATAGCCTAAACCCAAACCGTAAACCTTAAATCCAAACCATATGCCATTAACCAAATCCTAAACTTAAAACCTAAACCCTAAACCCTAAACCCAAACCCTAAACCTAGACGCTATTGGATTTGGGGCTAGGGTATATAGTTCGAATTTATGGTTTATGGTTTGGGTTTAGGGTCTAGATTTTGGGTGTAGGGTATGTATTTGGTTTAAGGTATACAATATGGGTTTAGGGTTTAGTCTTTGGGTTTAAGTTTTATAGTTTGAGTTTAGGGTTTAAAGTTTAGGGTTTAGAATTTGAGATGTAGTGTTTACAGTTTAGCTACCGCCGTCAACATCGTTAAATAGTATTATTCTTATTTTTAGTTAATTTAAATAAATTTAATATTTTTAATCAGTTATCTATGTGGCACGTTAATTGGTTCTAGAAGGAGAGGTGAATTTAAAGGTTCACTCTAGGGGGTGAACCTAAGTTTTATTCTATTTTTAATTAGTTATCTATGTGTCACTTTGATTGGTTCTAGAAGGAGAGGTGAATTTAAAGGTTCATCCTACGGAGTGAACCTAAGTTTTTTTCAAAAAAGTAAAAACTAATCAAAAATAGTATTTTTTACAAAACAAAATAAACATCAAAATTGTTAACACCGTCTGACTCAACAGATGCTTCATAGGTGTCCTCACTATGTTATGATTCAGCTCAAAAGATACAATCCCTAAACCTTAAACCCTAAACTCTATGGGATTAACCATAAACTCTTAAGCCATAGGGTTCACCTTTAGGGTTTAGGGTTCATCCTCTAGGGTTCAGGGTTTAAGCTTATGTGTGTTCAGTCTTAATCATAACCATGGTTTAAGGTTTGACGTTTTTTCTTTTCCATTTTTGTTTTATTTTTGATAATATTATTTCTGATTATGTTTTACTTTTTAAAAATAAAATCTAAATATGAGTTTGAAAATTATTATTGGTTGGTGAACATGTAGGTTTACTCTGGAGGTGCACACACGAATAACTCTTTTGTAAATATAAACATTGTTTCCGTCCTTTGGGAGAATTTACAAACTCCATTTTAAGAGTTTTTCTTGTTTTCGTCCTTTGGGAGAATTTACAAGGTCACCATCCAATAATAATTTGTCAACTTATATTTAATTTTTGAAAAAGGGTAAAAAATAAGAAATAATATTATATACTGAAAAAACAGAAAAAAAGAAAACAAAAAAACTTCAAAGTTGTTAACATTATCCGACTCAGCAACTGTTTTAAAGATGTCCTCACAAAGTCATGGTTATGATTCGACTTGAAAGACACAATTCTAAATCCTAGGGGGTGAATCTAAATCCTAAACCTCAGGGAGTGAATGATAAGGGTTTTTAAGCCTTAGAGCAAATCAATGTAGTAAGGTAAGTAGAGTGTCAATCCAATCCTGAGAGCTATTGAACAAAGAGAATGCAAGACATTGCTTAATCTAAATGCAATCAATGAGGGTTTGTTTTATAAGTAACTAGTAACAAGCAATATGTAAACAAGAATAACTAAGTTTTGGTTTTAATGAGATAAAAGAGCATATGGATAAGGGTATTGACTTTGGGTGATCAAGTTACTATCTAGGGTGAGGTTTCAAGCAATCATTCATATCCTATAGGTCTAGACACAATTCTAAGCTAGTTCT
Source organism: Eruca vesicaria subsp. sativa (assembly GCA_932364175.1). NCBI lineage: Eukaryota > Viridiplantae > Streptophyta > Magnoliopsida > Brassicales > Brassicaceae > Eruca > Eruca vesicaria. Next base: position 172,240 of record CAKOAT010194043.1, on the reverse strand, counting down.
TGGTCAAGGTAAAAGCTCATTTGCTATCAGTCTTTAAACACAAATGGTCATTAGTCTAAATCAATCAAGCAATCTTTGAGAACAAGTCTACTAACCATCTAAGCCTTCCTAACATGAAGTATCCTTGGTTAAGAAAGCAAAAAGCATTATTACTTTGGTTCAGGCATTTCATCATACACCTTGTGGCCAAGAAATGCCTAATGATCTAGTTTAGAAGGATTAGGTCTAAACTAGCATTAGGAATAAGTAATAAGCATAGGACAAGAAGGAGCTAACACTAATCACCCTAGATCATCAGTTAATCACCCTAATCACCATAACCCATAAGCTCAAAGAGAATCTACTAACTAATCTTCATGTTTAATCTTAAATCCATGATGGATAGAAGACTAATCATGATTAGAAGAAAAGATAGACTCAAATTATTCAAGAAACAAAGCTTATATTAATCAAGGATTCAACTTTTCAATGTTTTTTTGAGAGGAAAAAAGATAAGATCCCCAAAATAAGGTTTAAGGGTATTTATAGCAAACTAAAATCGAATTGGGCCAACCCAACAAACCTGAGATGGCCCAAACAAAAGAGATAAAAGTTCTGGTCAAACTCGAATTCTTGACTTTTTTTACGCTCACAGTGGCCCATGGAGGCCGCTGCATCATGCCGCTGCAGGCACCCAGCGGCTTTTCGCTCTCCGTCAGACCGCTCCCACTAGCCGCTGCCACACTTTGGTGTCACTATGCCACTGCATTATGCCGATATCAAACAGGGACTTGGCTAATTTAATTCTGGAAAATCACCTTTGGGCGCTGCCAAAAACCGCTCCCGTAAGCTGCTGGCACACTTAGTCTCTGGGGGTTTCATCTCCAGCAGCTTCTCGATGAGGTCTCTAGGCCGCTGTGATGTCTCTAGGCTGCTGGGCTTACTCGAGTAGTGATATATGTCTAGTAAATTAGCCATAACTCTTAACATACAACTTTGATTGACCTGAGACCACTTCCATAGGAAAGCTTACTCAATTTCCTATCTCTTCCCAGAATATTTGCAACAGAAGACATCTTTAAGACCTCAAACCATGTTCATATTTCACGCCCTTTTGGATCACAACGTTCTCAAACACCTCCAGTTACTCCATGAAACACTCCAACACCTAATAAGGATATATGAATGCAATATGGACCTAAAGATATCTAAACCCTAATATATATGATAATTTATGTACAAAATGAAATGCTAAAACAATGCAAATATGCAAGATATTAACTCCCCCAAACTACTCATTACTTGTCCTCAAGTAATTAATTAAGATCAAAGAGAGAGATAATGAAAATGGAAACTGAAAACCAAAGGATATATACACTTCTTATACTCAACACCACATCCTAGACAAACATAACCTATAGCCTAAACAATCTCAATTAGTACACTCTAGCTTCTCAAGGCCTATCAAGACTCATTGCTATAAAACAAGTTGTGGATCACCAATCAAAAATTCTCTTCAACCAACCCTCACATTTAATTAAGCATAAGCTAATAAGGTGAGTTCCTGCAAATGGAAACTTGATCTCAATCATTTGGACCAACTAGGGACTTTTTCTTTCACTTTTTTACTTAAAATCTACTCTTATTTTTATTATGTCTTCCCCAAAGTTTTTTCTAGACTCTTTTCTTTCTTTCTTTTCTTTAGTCTAAGAGGTTTCTTATTTGAACTTTCTAGAGATTTTTTCTTTCTTTTGATCCCTAGTGGTTTTCCTTTTCTTTTCCTTTCTTTGGTTAATTCTTTTCACTCATATAACACCCCAAGACCCAAGATAAACTCTTTTGCATCACAATACCACACTTCCCATCCTAATTGCTAGCTCTCAAGAGGCCCTATAGCTAGCCTGAGATAAGAACAACCAATGTCGCCCCTAATACTCTCAAGTTTTTGCACATGACAAGCTATCAAAAGAGGCTTCACACAAGCAAAATGATTTAGGATTCAAAGAATGGTTAGGGTTTATAGGTAAGGAGTGCCATTTGGGTTTTATAAAGAGTGGTAGAAAGGATAAGTAAAACCCAAATGTGTATGACACATGATCAAGTATGCAAGTGCCCATAAGCAAGAAAGATTAAGTTCATTTAGCTTTAAGTTCATTCAGAGTTGGTTTTAAAGGGAAATGTCAATCTCACACAAGCAACAAGTTTCAAGAAGATTTTTCAAGAAGCATGCAAGCTTTTCAAGAGATGCTTAAACTACTTGCTATGATCAGCTAGGGTGAAGTTTTGAGTTCTAAGCATGTGTTTCCTTATTAGGTCAGCTCCCATGCATGAATGCAATCTAAATGCTTCTAGACTCGATCATAAAGATGCAAATGATGCAACCTAAATGCTTGTTTTTGTTTCTTTTTAGATTTTTTTTTATTTTTTTGGATTTTTCTATGCATATATGTATGGGCAATGCAATGCATGAGACATCAAAATCAACAAAGCAAACATGAGCAAATACTTGGTACCTCCCCCAAACTTAAATCACACAGTCTCTGTGTGAGTAAGCGAGAGGAGATACCGAAAATATGATAAAAGCAATGGTATATACAAAGAATGGTTGGAGTGATACCTCAAGTGGGAAGGAGCAGTGTTGTGGCTGTTGGTGTTTGGGCATGACATTTGGGCATATTGAAGAGACCCCCAAACTTGTACCTGACCTTATTCAAATCACTAAAAGCATAAATATATACAAGGATAATCATGGGACTTCCTCCCAAGTGAGCTTGTTTAAAGTCTCTTAGCTTGACTACCTTTGTTTACCTATTGAGAAGGAGGATCCTTCCCACCTTCAAGGGTGATGGTTAGGACATGTGTTAGGAATTCTTTGATCTTGAGTGGATCAGCTTGTAGTTAAGGAGAGATAATGGCCCTGGCGCTGGAGAATGGCTTGGACCTTCCCTTACACTTGATCTTATACTCAATGGCTCCATCCTTTAGCTGTAGTGGGTGAAGAGTGAGAGTGTGTGGAATAGGTGGGGGAGTGAGGAGCTTTCATCTTCTTCTTGCTTTGAGTGGCCTTAGTGGGTTCACTCATCTCCTCCTTGGTAGTGTCTCCCAAGTGCTCTACATTACTCTTCTGTAAGGACTCTTCACTAAGAACTTCTTCCTCCTTAAGAACCAATGCATCTATCAATATTGTTCCACAATAACTTCTATTCAGCATTGGTAACTTGATCGGATAGTAGACTTCCTTGTTGACATTATAGAGAACCACCTTCTTGTTTGGGAAGTCTATGCAAGATCCCAAAGTAGCAAGGAAGAGCGTGCCTAAGAGCAATGGCATTCTCCTCTTGCTTACCATATCAAGAACAGTGAGGTCTATGGGGATGGTGCAATCTCCAATCTTCAAAGGGAAGTCCTTGAGGAGACCAATAGGTGTTGTTGAAGAAGAATCCCCAAACATGAGGTAAGAGTTGTTTGGCTCCATGCCTTTGATCTTTAAGCTCTGCACCATATCTGTTGGGGTCAAAATCGGTACGACGGAATTAATAGCCAAAACTTTCCGCAAGAATACAAAAAGAACAGTTTTATAAAGCTCGAGAATTGTTTTATGAAACCCGAGAAATCGTTTTATAAAGCTCGAGAATCGTTTTATAAAACTCGAGAAATCGTTTTATAAAGCTCGAGAATCGTTTTATAAAACTCGAGAAATCGTTTTATAAAGCTCGAGAATCGTTTTATAAAACTCGAGAAATCGTTTTATAAAGCTCGAGAATCGTTTTATAAAACTCAAGAATCGTTTTATAAGACTCGAGAAATCGCTTTATAAAACTCGAGAAATCGCTTTATAAAACTCGAGAAACCGTTTTATAAAACTAGAGAATCGTTTTATAAAGCTCGAGAATCGTTTTATAAAACTCGAGAAATCGTTTTATAAAGCTCGAGAATCATTTTATAAAACTCAAGAATCATTTTATAAGACTCGAGAAATCGCTTTATAAAACTCGAGAAATCGCTTTATAAAACTCGAGAAACCGTTTTATAAAACTCGAGAATCGTTTTATAAAACTCGAAGATCGTTTTTATAAAACTCGAGAAATCGTTTTATAAGACTCGAGAATCGTTTTATAAAACTCGAGAATCGTTTTATAAAACTCGAGAAAAACCGTTTTATAAAACTCGAGAATCGTTTTATAAAACTCGAGAATCGTCTTATAAAACTCGAGAAAACGTTTTATAAAACTCGAGAATCGTTTTATAAAACTCGAAGATCGTTTTTATGAAACTCAAAAATCGTTTTATAAAACTCGAGAATCGTTTTATAAAACTCGAGAAATCGTTTTACAAAACCGCGAAAAACCGAAACCGCCGCAGAACGCGAACTAGTCGCAACCAGTTCGCCTGCTGGCGAACTAAGCCGAGCTGGCTTAGTTCGCCAGCAAGCGAACTAGAAGGTTCCGGACTAGTTCGCCTGCTGGCGAACTAAGCCAAGCTGGCTTAGTTCGCCAGCAGGCGAACTAGAAGGTTCCGGACTAGTTCGCCTGCTGGCGAACTAAGCCAGCCCGGCTTAGTTCGCCAGCAGGCGAACTAGACTCCCTCGACTAGTTCGCCTGCTGGCGAACTAAGCCAAGCCGGCTTAGTTCGCCAGCAGGCGAACTAGACAATCCCTGGCTAGTTCGCCTGCTGGCGAACTAAGCCAGCTCGGCTTAGTTCGCCAGCAGGCGAACTAGAGACTTCCCGGAGCTTCGATTTCCCGCATCCCCGATTCGAACTTACGACACGGTCGCTTTCTGAACCACGGCCGAAATGTCTCTCGTTTCGTCTCGATCCGACTTACCGTTCGAGTTTTACGATAAAAACCGTAAAACTTCGTTTTCTCGGAAAGAACTCGAGGAAATCGTATAAAACGGCAACAGTTAAACGAAACACCGAACAATGCCTAAACTATACGATTTATTCGAGATTTCTCGTTGAAATCATAAAAAACGCGCTTTTAATAAAAAATGCCGAGTAAGTCGTAAAAACGCGTTTTTAATAAAAAGTCGAGTAAATCGTAAAACTTTGCGATTAACTCAAGAAATTTATTAAAAACGACGTCAGATCAGGAAACGATCCCGTAAAAGTCGGAAAACGGTTTTTATCGCAAAACGGCCCGGAAGGACCTAAAACGCGATAAAACCCACCTCGCGACTTCAACGGAATCAAACCCGCAGATTTGATAACGTTTTGACGGTTTACTCGCAGAAAGAAAATAAAAGTCAAGTTTAAACATAA
>CAKOAT010194043.1:135008-166899 GCA_932364175.1 Eruca vesicaria subsp. sativa | reverse complement strand
ATCCAATGAGATCACATTCACACAAGCTCCACTATCCACAAGAGCATCATAACATTGCAATGTTCTTTCCCTGGGTGTTGAGAGGTGGAGGTCATAGAAGAGAACTGATTCTCCAAGGTTTTAAACTTGTTGTTAAGCTCACCATAGGCTCCATCAATCTCTGTGTTGAGGTTTCTCACGTCAAATCCAATATGCTTCTCTTGCCTCTACTGAGCTTCTAAGATGGTTCTCAACATGGCTTGAGTGTCAGCCTCTTTAGTAGGAGAGGGAGAAGGGTTATCTTGGCGTGGAGGAGCTTGGTTATTTTGGTTGGTTTGGTAATTGGGATTGTAGGGAGGCTTTTTGTATTGGTGGTTTTGGTAATGGAAGTTTGATTCCTTCCTATACCAAGATCCATTGGCACTGATGAAGCATACCTCTTGGTTTCCCTCAATACCCTCAACAACATTCAACTCAGGTGTATCCTCTTGAGCACCCACAAGGTTTGCCTTCTCTTGCTTGGTTGGGAGTGAAAGAAGCAACTCAAGCTTGTCAATCTTTTCTTTAAGAGATTTCAGATCCCTTCTAGTGTCTTCACCACCATCTCTACTGATTCTATCAAACTCATCATTGTAAATTGAGTCACTCTTGGCCATGTTCTCCACAAGCTCTAAAGCTTCAGTTTCAGTTCTTCCCAAGAAGAAACCATTGCTAGCAGTGTCTAGCATGCTCCTATACTTTGGCAAGACTCCTCTGTAGAAGGTACTAAGCAAGCTCTCCTTACTGAAACCATGATGAGGACACTGAGTGATGAAGCCACTAAACATCTCCCATGCTTCACCAAAGCCTTCAAGGTTCTTTTGAATGAAACCAGATATCTCATTTCTAAGCTTAGCTGTCCTTGAAGTAGAGAAGAATTTGGTGAGGAAGGCTTTCTTACATTCATCCCAAGTGGTGATAAAGTCTCTTGAAAGGCTATTTTCCCAAGTATGGGCTTTGTCTCCCAAAGAGAACGAGAACAACCTCAGCTTGAAAGCATCTTCAGAAACACCATTGATCTTTGTTGTCCCACATAGTCTATCAAAGCTATCAAGATGGTCTAGAGGATCTTCAAGGGCAAGACCATGATACTTGTTGCTTTGGATCATGTTGGTAAGGCTGGACTTGATCTCAAAGGTGGTGTTCTGATTAGATGGAGCTCGGATACCAGCTCTATGCCCATGAATGTTTGGTTGATCATAGGCGCCAATGGCTCTAGCTTAGGGTGGGTTGGGTTGTGGTCTAAGGTTGTCAGCTCCTTGACCAATGCTTCCTTAAGGGAGAACAGCCTCCTCTTGAGGTAAGTGGTTGTTTCTCTCCATCTATAGCCCCAAATTTTCTAGTTGGGCTAGCCTCTCTTCTTCTCTTGTTCTTCGTATCAACTCTCTCTCAAGAGCTTGGATGTCTTGAGCTGCAGGTAAGAGGTTTGCAGCTCATTTACTTCTCAGATTCATACACCTGCAACCAATCCAAGGGATACAAAGAGGAAGAAATCAGTAACGAAAGCAAGTAAATAAGATTTAGTCTCAAGCAATGACTAAATCCCAATGTCAGTAAACAACTCAGAAATGGCAATGGCGCCAAATTTGATAAGGGTTTTTAAGCCTTCGAGCAAATCAATGTAGTAAGGTAAGTAGAGTGTCAATCCAATCCTGAGGGTTATTGAACAATGAGAATGCAAGATATTGCTTAATCTAAATGCAATCAATGAGGGTTTGTTTTATAAGTAAAAAGTAACAAGCAATATGTAAACAAGAATAACTAAGTTTTGGTTTCAATGAGATAAAAGAGCATATGATAAGGGTATTGACATTGGGTGATCAAGTTACTATCTAGGGTGAGGTTTCAAGAAATCATTCATATCCTATAGGTCTAGACACAATTCTAAGCTAGTCCTTGGTCAAGGTAAAAGCTCATTTGCTATCAATCTTTAAATACAAATGGTCATTGGTCTAAATCAATCAAGCAATCATTGAGAACAAGTCTACTAACCATCTAAGCTTTCCTAACATGAAGTATCCTTGGTTAAGCAAGCAAAAATATTATTACTTTGGTTCAGGCATTTCATCATACACCTTGTGGGCAGGAAATGCCTAATGATCTAGTTTAAAAGGATTAGGTCTAATCTAGCATTAGGAATAAGTAATAAGCATAGGACAAGAAGGAGCTAACACAAATCTCCTAGATCATCACTTAATCACCCTAATCACCCTAACCCATAAGCTCAAAGAGAGTCTACTCACTAATCTTCTTGTTTAATCTTAAACCCATGATGGATAGAAGACTAATCATGATTAGAAGAAAAGATAGACTCAACTTACTCAAGAAATAAAGCTTATATTAATCAAGGATTCAACTTTTCAATGTTTTTTTGAGAGGAAAGAAGATAAGATCCCCAAAATAAGGTTGAAGAGTATTTATAGCAAACTAAAATCGAACTGGGCCAACCCAACAAACCTGAGATGGCCCAAACAAAAGAGATAAAAGGTCTGGTCAAACTCGAATTCTTGACTTTTTTGACGCTCACAGCGGCCTATGGAGGCCGCTGCATCATGCCGCTGCAGGCACCCAGCGGCTTTTCGCTCTCCGTCAGACCGCTCCCACTTGCCGCTGCCACACTTTGGTGTCACTATGCCGCTGCGTTATGCCGATATCAAACAGGGACTTCGCTAATTTAATTATGGAAAATCACCTTTGGGCGCTGCCAAAAACTGCTCCCGTAAGCCGCTGGCACACTTAGTCTCTGGGGGTTTCATCTCCAGCAGCTTCTCGATGAGGTCTCTAGGCCGCTGTGATGTCTCTAGGCTGCTGGGCTTACTCGAGTAGTGATATATGTCTAGTAAATTAGCCATAACTCTTAACATACAACTTTGATTGACCTGAGACCACTTCCATAGGAAAGCTTACTCAATTTCCTATCTCTTCCCAGAATCTTAGCAACAGAAGATATCTTTAAGACCTCAATACATGTTCATATTTCACGCCCTTTTGGATCACAACGTTTCAAACACCTCCAATTACTCCATGACACACTCCAACACCTAATAAGGATATATGAATGCAATATGGACCTAAAGATATCTAAACCCTAATCTATATGAGAATTTATGTACATAATGAAATGCTAAAACAATGCAAATATGCAAGATATTAGTAAACCCTAAATTTTAAACCGTAGAGGGTGAAACGACTCTAAATCCTAAGATGGTTTAAGGTTTAGGATTCCCCCCCCCCCCCCCCCCCGGGTTTTGGACTTTAGTGTTCACCCCCTAGGATTTAGAATTTATAGTTTAGGATTGTTTCTTTCGAACTGAATCATAAACATGACTTATAAGGGAAACGTATGAAACATTTTTTTGAATTAGACGGCATTAATAACTTTGATGTCTTTCTGTTTTCATTTTTTTGTTTTTTCAGTAGATAATTTTAATTCTGATTATTATTTGGTAAATTATTATTAACTCTTGAACCTAAATGTTCGCCACTAAAATGATAGCCAATAAAATTTGATAAGCCATATTTTGTTCATGCAAAAAAGTAAAAATTAATCAGAAAAGAGTATTAAATGTTGAAAAAGTAAACAATTTTTTTGACATTATTAACGCCATCAGTTAAACCCTAGGGTTCACCCCCTAGAGTTTAGTGTTTACGACTTAGGGTGTAAGGTCTTAACCCTTAGGTTTTATGGTTTTTCTAATGACATTTAGGGTTTACGGTCTTGCTGGCGGTGTTTATAACATTTAACTCTTTTTTTTTTTGGCAATTAATACTATATTCTGATTATTTCATACTTTTTTAGTAAAGAGAATATGACTTGACAAATTTTTGTTGACTATAATTTATTGGTGAATGCACATGTTCACCCTATGGGGTGACATAAGAATAATTCTTTTTTTTAAAACATGTTATTTCTATGAGAAATCGCTTAAATTACCAATTTCATTTACACCATCAATTTTTAAATTTGGTTGAAATAAAGCACCAATTTTCTCGTAAACCAAAAAACACTCGATTTTTGTTGATAAGCCATATTAATCACAAACTTTTGTCGACATACCATTTTAGTCATATCGTTAGTCAACAATTATAATTGACCAACGTTTGGACTAAAATTGCTTTTAAAGTTAATGATTTTTTTGGCACAAATATAAATAAAAATTTCTCTGAAATATTGGATTTTAAATATTGAAAAAAATATTTCAATAACTATAACACTAATTAATAAAAAATAATTCCAACCAAAAATATAAAAAGAACTTGATGAAAATAATTAATTGACATATCATTAATTGAGTATCTTGGTTATAAAATGATTATGAAGAATTTTTTAATTATTTATGTTTAATTTTTGTAAATAATATAATCCTGTTTGGATATGGTTTATAATTTTATTTTCAAAATTTTGTTAGTGAAATAGTTATTGGTTAATGGATTTTCTTTATATTTATAATAAAGATCTTCAAACAAATCAGTATGATTCTGGTTTTAAAGAAATTTAATAATTTATAATAAAGAATCCGTTAACCGATATCTTAACTAATTATTTTACATTGAAATATGTTTATAATTTTGGTTTTAACGCTTTTTATATTAGTTAATGTTATAGTTATTAAAAATATTTTTTTTCAATATTTAGAAAAATGTTGATTTATATTTGTGCCAAAAAAGCATCAACTTTAAGAGCCATTTTTAGGCCTACCATTGGTGAATTATAATAGTTGACTAACGATATGACTAAAAATGTATGGTCGATGAAAATTTATGACTAAAATGACATGTCAACAAAAGTTGAGTATTTTTTGGCTTACGAGAAAATTGGTGTTTTATTTCAACGAAATTTCAAACTTGATGATTTAAATGATATTTTCACCCTTATCCATGTTCATGATTTTAACCACATTTACCCTTGGGTAAATAGATACTTAAGATTTAGATTTGAGGGATGACGTTTTGGAGGGTGGAATTGAAAATTTTATTAAATATATAAATAAATAAAAAATTGTTTTTGAATAGTTTCAAAAAGAAGTTGTGTTTCAAAAATAAATTTTTAAATAATTGGATTATTTTTTAAATTTTTTTAAAAAATTTGTAATATGAAAAGGTATATTTCGAAAACTATAAAGAAATATTTTTTACCACTTAGTTAAAAATTATTTATATTTATATATGTATAAAACAAAGGTATAAATGTCTTTTGCCTTCTTAATGAAACCTCATATTTAGATATTTTTGAAAATATCTATTATGAGATAAAGATGAAAAATTGTACCAAATGGAAGATAAAAGTGAAATTCCCCGAATTTCTATTTAGTTTTGTCATCTCGTATGTCCTAATACCTAAAATGAAAAGGTGAACTATCCCCCCCCATCTAATTTAATATCATTTTATTTATTATTAAATAGAAATAAAGGTAAATTATATTGAAGCTTTGACAAGTCATGATATTTACATAATGAGCTAGAGTACAATCTGCACACACACCCAATGAATCGTTGAATTTAACCTGGTTATGTAATACACCCTAAAATCAATAGCGGAATTTATAGCCACAAATTTATATATTCCCCTCTTTTTGTCTGTCCAATGAAGTATCCAGGTGTTCTAGGGGAATTCATGAAACTAAGGAGAACTATAAGAACTTGAGAAACGAGACAGAAATAATAAGTTCAATTTTTTCTCCCATCTCGATTTTGATTTGGAGTAAAGTTGTGTCCCTTTAAGTCAATTTAGGGGAGCGTCATGTCTCTATCAATTCGTTTACAAGTTTTAGATAATTTGTTTGTTTCTAACCGTGGCAACAAAGAAAATATGGCTAAGACAAGATAGACAAGAAAAGTATAGCATTAGGGTAAGCATTAGGGTTCATTTGGATAATGAATATCAACAATTCAACATTCCATAGTACCCTTAAATCACATCCATGATCATATTCTAGGTAGTTAATCTAGAGTAAGCATTAGAGTTCATTTGGATAATGAATATCAACAATTTAACATTCCATAGTTGGGGCTAATCCCTCATAACTATTTGAACCCTAAATCTAACAAAGAAATATACTCAGACATAGCTGAGAGATTCATAACAGCTAGGTAATAATAGAAACTCATAGATTAGAGGATTGAACTTTTGGTTCTTGGAACAACAAATCTCTTTGTGTGTTTCCTCTAAATCTAGAATTCTATAACCTTTAAGAAATTAAGATGAAAATAAATACTTTATTGCTAAGTATAGATAGAACAAAGGAACATTCAAAAAGCATGTCTAGCCAAACACAATGGCAAAAACTATAAATATGATTTCCATTAGGTTAAAAATTCGTCAGGGGCATTATTATAATATTGGGAAGACTTGGGCTTTAAGTCGGCCAAGTTGGACTTGTTCTCCACGCATCATATTGATCGATGGTACATGTTGTACATCGATTGATGGGGTATCTCGACTTCATCTTCAATAGAAGCGTCATCGATCGATTACACAGGGTGTGTATCGATCAATATGTGTCCTTATTGTCTGATCTTCATAGTCATCTCGAAAAACTCTCCTTTAAGCTCCAAAAGGGCACCTAAATCATCACTTTACTCCAAAATGCTCCTGAGCCTAAAAACATACCTAATAGACTCCAAAACATATATAAAACTCATAAAAACATATCAATACCATGGCTAAAAGCGGGTCAAAATCATGGTATATCAGGGACTTCTGATCCAACAACAACAAAGTTAAGGAGCTTATCAATCAAAGTAAGGAGGTGGTGATGGTCGACAGTGGTGCAACGCACAATTTTATTTCCCCTGCTACAGTGGAGACTCTGAAACTAAAGACGAAAAAATGCAAACTTGAAAATTCTTTTGGGAACTGGAGTTTCAGTACAGGGTTCAGGCATCTGTCAGGATGTGCAAATTGAGCTACCACCAATGACGTTTGTTGCAGATTTCATTATATTGAAGCTGGGTAATGCATATATTATCTTGGGAGTGAAATGGTTAAGGACTCTTGGGCGATGTTTGATAGACTAGGAGAAGAGTGAATGGTCTTTCTGTTTAGAAGGGAAGCAGGTTACTTTGACAGGCGAGCCAACTTTACATGGTTTAAATGTCTTTCTGAAGACATTGAAATCCGAGGTGAAGATTCAGAGTAAAGGGTTGGAAATGGAGTGGATAAAGTTAGAAGCATTGAAGGAGGATGAGGAGAGGATTCCTAGTATGATTGCAGATCAATTATTGTTGTATGATGTTGTGTTTCAGAAACCAAAAGAAATACCTCCTGTGAGGGGTCGAGAGCATGCTATTGTTCTTCGGGATGCGACTAAACCTGTTAGTGTGCGCCCTTATCGATACCCTCACGCTCACAAGGATATTATGGAGAAGCTCGTGCAAGAGATGCTAGCTGAAGGACTTATTAGACCGAGCCACAGCCCTTTCTCCAGTCCGGTTTTACTTGTCAAAAAGAAGAACAATTCACACTGTTTCTGTGTTGACTACAGAGCTTTGAATAGAGCCACGGTGCAGGACAAGTATCCCATTCCTATGATAGATCCGCTATTAGATGAGCTCAATGGAGCAAAACTCTTCACCAAACTTGATCTTAGGTCGGGTTATCATCAAATAAGAATGCAGGAGAGTGACATAGAGAAGACTGCTTTCAGAACTCATGACAGCCACTATGAGTTCTTGGTAATGCCATTTGGCCTTACCAATGCACCAGCCACCTTCCAAGCCTTAATGAATGAGATTTTTCGTCCATTTTTAAGGAAGTTTGTGCTGGTATTTTTTGTTGATATTCTGATTTACAGCAGTAGTTTGGAGGATCATGTGAAGCATGTGGGTCTCGTTCTTGATGTGTTTGTGAAGATTCAGCTATTTGCAAACAGGAAAAAATGCTCTTTTTCTCAAGATAAGGTTGAATATTTGGGGCATGTAATCAGTAAAGAGGGTGTTGCTACGGATAATAAAAAAATCGAAGCTGTTCAGAAATTGCTTGAGCCGAAGTCAGTGAAAGAACTCAGGGTTTTTTTGGGCTTAACAGGCTATTACAGAAGATTTGTGCAACACTATGGATCTATTGCGAAGCCCTTGACAGAACTTTTGAAGAAGGATCAGTTTGGGAGGAATAAAGAAGCTTAGTCTGCGTTTAGGAGGTTGAAGAACGCAATGGTAACAGCTCCAGTTTTGGCTCTTCCAGACTTCCATCAGTTGTTTATTGTGGAGTCAGATGCTTCGGGTTTTGGTCTTGGTGCGGTGCTAATGCAAGGACATTACCCTATTGCCTTTTTTAGTCATGGATTGACCCATAGAGAGCAGTTGAAGCCAATTTATGAACGTGAGTTGATGGCCATTGTGATGTCATGTCCATTCAAAAGTGGAGACACTATCTTTTGGGGATGCGTTTTGTGGTGAGAACTGATCAGCAGAGTCTTAAGTATTTGCTGGAACAAAGGGAGATTACACTGGATTATCAAAGATGGTTAACAAGGATTATGGGATATGAGTTCGACATTGAGTACAAGGTGGGGAGTGAAAACAAGGTTGCAGACGGACTATCTCGCATTGATCATTCAAGTAGTGAAGCTGTGGGACATACGTTACTTGCATTAACCGTTCCATTGACACTGCAGCTTCAAGACTTGTACATGGAGATTGCCGAGAATGAAGAAATTCAAGCTGTGATTACAGAAATACAGACTGATGGAATAGTGAAAGCTGGGTTTTCGGTACTCAATGGCAGATTGTTTTATCAGCAGAAGTTGGTCATTCCTCCTATGTCTTCTTAGATACCTTTGATACTCAGGGAGTGTCATGACTCCAGTATGGGTGAACATGCAGGGGTGTTACGCACGTTGCAGCGAGTGAAAGCGGTTTTCTATTGGGCGAAAATGAGGAAACAAATTCAGGAGTATGTCGCCGCTTGTTCTGTGTGACAAACACACAAATACTCAACTTTATCCCCTGCAGGATTGCTTCAACCAATAGAGTTGCCAGTGAGAATTTGGGAAGATACTGCAATGGATTTCGTCGAAGGGCTACCAGTTTCTCAAGGAGTGAATGTCATACTGGTGGTGGTTGCTAGATTGAGTAAATATGGCCATTTCATTCCCTTGAGGCATCCCTTCACTGCTGTTGATGTGGCTCAGAAATTTGTGAAAGAGATTGTTCGTTTACACGGTTTCCCTAAGTCAATCATCTCGGATCGGGACAAGATTTTCTTGAGCAAGTTTTGGCAGGAGTGTTTTCGTGTGTCTGGTACTCGTTTAAGGTTTAGTACGGCTTTTCATCCTCAATCGGATGGACAAACGGAGGTATTGAACCGTTGCCTTGAGACGTATCTTAGATGTTTTGCTTCTACTCATCCAAAGACTTGGGCGAAGTTCTTGGCGTGGGGAGAACTTTGGTATAATACATCATACCACACTGCACTTCCTTGTACTCCCTTCAAATTGGTGTATGGTCGTGATCCCCCTACATTTTTGTCGTATGAGCCGGGAGCAACGCAAAACTTTGAAGTTGATACCATATTACAGGAGCGGGAGTTGGTGTTGTCTTCTATTAAGCAGAATTTACTCAGAGCTCAAGCCATTATGAAAAAAATGCTGATAAGCATTGCCGTGAGTTGGAGTTTAAGATTGGGGAGAAGGAGTATTTGAAGCTTCGTCCATACCGACAACACTCAGTGAGTAGAAGGCTGTTTCAGAAGTTAGCTGTGAGGTTTTATGGCCCGTATGAAGTGCTTGCTCGTGTGGGAAAGGTTGCTTATAAGCTCGCATTACCGGAGTCTTCAAAGCTACATCATGTCTTCCACATTTCTCAGCTGAAACCGGTGGTTGGGGTCTCGACTTTCGTTACTCCTTTACCGTCTATCTTGTCTGATTCGGATGATTTGTTGATTTAACCAGAGAGTGCGTTGGATAGACATTATGATGATCAGGTTTTTTTGGAGTTGTTGGTCAAGTGGAACCATCTTCCAGAGCATGAGTCATCGTGGGTGCGTGTGGGGTAATTAAAACAACAGTTTCCACAGTTTTCACTTGAGGACAGGCTGAATCTTGCGGATGGGGGTATTGATATGCCCTCAAGGGTTTATATCAGGAAGAAGAAGAATAGAGGAGAGGGGGAGAAGGTTAACGTGGAGCAGAAGGAAGCTGATGTGGCAGAGGCCGTTACTGACGGTTAGAGTTTGTTACGTTGTCATTGTTACTGAGCCTCACTATATATATGAGGAGGACTCAGAATTATTAGGTGTGGAATTTGTTAGTCTTGTTTCTCATCTTTAGAGAACAAGTGAACTTTGTAATTGGCTTAGCTTTCTCGTTAAAGAGGCTAAGAGAGGGCAGTTGGGCGGATCTTATTCAAAATACAATAGTGGTCATAAGAGTATACTCAATCAACTAAACTTTTAGTCTTCCTTGACTAACAATTTAATTTTTGGTTGCAGTCTCACCACTACTAAACAAAATAAAATTTGTAACTTATGTAGGTACTGTATCCAGTTCTGTGTATCTTATGAGATAATACGCTTAGGTTTGTGGCATTTGGTGGAGAGATGACTAAACTAACCAACGCAAGTTCAGCAGAAGTTTCTCAACTTTTGGTAAACCAGCGAGAACCTTATAGAATTGTTGGTTTAAGTTTTTTTTTTCAAAAACACCACTACAGAACACCTCATCCTGAATTTCTAAAAGGGCCCAGGTTTGGAGGACCTCGATCAAAGACCCCTACCACAATGTTTAGAGCATTGGTTTGGAGGAAGATTCATGCTCAAGTAGTGGAAGCCATGATCTCATTCATCGTGGTGGAGTCAAAATCTGATAGTGTAGAACTTCAGGAGGATGTGCACACCATCAAGAAGGCCTGCAATGGTTACCTTCGTGTCATAGGGAGTGTCCACGCCCAAAGTTTTAACCATAATAGTATGAAAAACATTAAAACACTAACTTTACATTTTTAAATCGTTATTTTATCATGAATGAAAAGGATAAAATATATAAATCAGAGGACTATATTATGAAGTATCTCATATTCTCATATTCTCGTATCTCATATTCTCATCGAGAAAGACTTCATTGTTCGACATCTTACAGATATGTGTCAGAAACATCACCCATAACTTGTGTTCCTTTCTGAGACAAAGAACAGAAGACTGTTGTTGCAAAGCATTTAGGCCGACTTAGGATTTGATTGTTTGTTTACCGTTGAGCCACTTGGACTCAGCGGAGATTTAGTTTTATTTTCTATGAATGAATTTCAAATAAATGTTTTATTTTCAAATAACATAATGATTGACGTTGAGGCAGTCAATGATGGAATAAAATTCTTTGTGAGGTTTTTTTGTTGAGACACAGTGTTAGAACGAAGAGATCAAGTTTTGGAACGTCTTACACGTTTCTCAACGACAAGAACGAGAATTTTGTTTTTGATAGGAGATTTCAATGAAATCACTGGATAGAATGAAAAAGAAGGAGGCAGACAACACCTCTGACAGCTTGTTTCTACCTTTTAAGCAGATGCTAAGCGATTGTAGGATGTTTGACTTTGCATTTACTGGGAACATGTTATCATGGGCAGGAGAACGAACAAGAAGAACTACTGTCAGAAGTCGCCTTGACAGAGCTGTTGGAAATGAGGACTGGCATGGGAAGTTTCCTACCTCTGTTATTAAATATATGAGGTTGTGAGGCTCGGATCATCGTCCGGTCACAGACGACGTTCTTACAAAACCAACGAGGAAATAAAAAAAGTTTAAATTTGACAAAAAGGTGGTTTGATAATGACACTACAAGAAATATGTACATTGTTAGTGCGGGTTATATGCTATATTAGATGTTTGATAGCGAATTCATAAATGCTATGTATACGGCAGCCATCATAGATACCCCTCTACGATAGCGTTTTTCTGTGATGCTACAAAATGTGCGTTGATGTTAGCATAAGTAGGTGATGTTATTAATGAATCTATGGCACAGTTATTTTCTGTTATAAATTGATTACGATACATATTTCGTGCCATGGTAGGGACTTCTACAATAACAATAGCTTATTATGGTAGCTGCAGTTGATAAATGATATACTAAAGTTTGTAATAGCTTTGAAATATATTATGATAGTTTACATTGTATGTAATTTTAAATGCTATGATTTGTGAATATAAATGTTTTTTAGCTATTGTTATTTTGTCTGAGAGCTATGTTTTAGAACTTTGTTTTAATAGGAGCAGCAGATACAATGTTTTAATAGCTAAAAAACATTTAGCTATTGTTATTTAAAATATAATCTGCTGCTCCTATTAAAATAAAGTTCTAAAATTACATAATCACGTATCCTCATAATCACGTTGCCTCATACAGTGTAAACTATCATAATCACGTATCAACTGATAAAGTTTGAATCCTCTGCCCATTAACTATGACTCACGTATATGAACTTACAGAACAACGTGGACCATAAGCTATCCAGTTAAGTGTTTCAACATGTTATGTATAATAAAGAGGAACCTGATAAAGTATCAAGAGAAATTTGGAAAATAACTCAGTACCAATACAATAGGCATAACATAACAAGAGAAATTTAGAAAATAACTAAGTACCTTTTCTTTTAGCTAACATGCAAAATTCTTAGTATGCATACTCTCCATAATGTTGATGCATCTCGCCGACATCTATCATCTATGTCTTGTAAATACTGAAGATGCTCACTTGTAACAAATATAAAAAAAAAGAAATAAATTAAAATGTTGATCATAAATATAAACGAGTTAATGAATGAGTAATATGATACTTACTCTAAATAATTTTCGATGATAGCCATGTTTTGGATGATAGCAAGATGAACAACTTTCTTTTCCATTTCACTTAGAGTAACTGAAGTGTAGGTGGATACTGGACTACTTAAGATAGAATTGTTCTCATACTCCATGTTTCCATCAATTTCTCTTGGACATTAGTGGTCTTCTTCAGAAATTTACTGTAAAACTGGATACATTCCTTAGCAAGATACGACTCAGGAACGCACCCCTCTGGTCTTGCAGGATTTCTCACAAAGTCTTTGAGGACTTTCATGTACCTGAAACAAATGCCAGTTTAGATAGGTTAGAAAAAGAATGGTAAATTTTAAAATAGTCATATATATCCTACCTTTCAAATGGGTACATCATCCTAAAGTGGGCTGGTCCACCAAGCCGGACTTCTCTTTCTAGATGCACATCAAATTGAGCATCATATCAAAGAAATTTGGAGGGAAAAATCTTTCAAACAAGCACAGAATCTCAACAATCTCAACTTCTATAACCAAAAGCTTCTCCATGTCAATCACTCTCTGACACAACAGACTGAAGAAAGCGCATAACCTAAAAATTGGAAGCCTCAGTCCTTTAGGTAGCAACCCCTTAAGTGCAATCATGCAGGAGTTATTGCATCAAGACATGATAGTCATATGATTTCAGACCTTTGACTTTACAGTCATCTAATGAGACACCTCTTGATATATTAGAACAATATCCATCTGCCCTTTGAGGTCAAATAGACCTTTGACTTTACAGTCATCTTCTTCACTGCCTTCAACAAAGACCACGGTGCTAGAGGAAGATATGTACGTTTACCCTGGACTCTAGGGTGCAAATCCTTCCTAATACCAAGTTCCTCCAGATCTATAAGAAAGACCATCCTTTGATTTTCAAGAATGCAACAATGTTGACACTAAACTCGCAGCTACATTTCTCTCTACATGCATTACATCTAAGTTGTGCCTCACAAGAAACACAACACAAAATGGAATTAAACAAAACACGGTGATAATGGAACACCATTTAAGCAAATGAAATAAGCATCTTACCTCCTAGTAAGGTAGTTTGAAGAAGATTGACCTCTTCTTCCTTCTAGATAACTCATCCTCATCTACTTGTACTTCTTCTCTTCATCTTTTTCTTACTCACTCGATAAACCATTACTGTCAAAGCTTAAATCAGCAGAACACTGAATTCTTTTGTTCTTACTTGCAGATCGTTGAAATTTCCAAAATCATTCTTGAAAAATTCTCAGGTTATGAAAAATGTCATGCCCTGTAAGTATTCTTCCCCTTCTCCCTTATTCAGCTTTTCCATCGAATCATTTTTTCTTTCCCATAAAACTATGAGTTGGTGGGAGACCCTTTTTAGGGCACATGTAGACATGTTTTCTGCTGAACGTTAGCCACATGCTATCTGTATTTTTCGCACACAACGGACATCCTACTTTACCCTTTATTTTGCAGCCTAAAAGATTCCCATAAGCTGGGAAATCACTGATTGTCTAAAGCAGCATCGTCTTAAGAGTAAAAGTTGATCTACATAGAGCATCATAGGTTAATTCTCCAATGCTCCACAGACTGTTTGGATCGTCAATGAGGGGTTCTAAGTACACATCTAAACTATTGCCAGGCTGATGTGGATCAGAAATCAACAAAGAGAGCATGATGTTCTCCTTCTTCATGCATAAGTCAGGTGGCAAGTTATAGTTTACTAACAAAACAGGCCAGCAACTATACATCGAATTCTTCATGTTGAATAGTTGAATCCATTTGTTGAAAGTCCAAGCCTGAGGTTTCTTTCTTCAGCTGGAAATGTAGGTTATTTAGCATTCATCTAATACCATGTAACTGAATCAATAGGGTGACGAAGCATTCGATCACTGCTTATGTTGCTAAAGTGACACCTTAAATCCTTGGCCATTTCCTTAGACCATAAGATTCTCTTCAATCTTGGTATTATGGAAAAGTAACGCAATAATTTATGTGGGGCTCCTTTCTTCTTCTCACATGTGTGCATATTAGTCTTCCATCTTGAAGGCTTGCACTTGGACACTTCTCAAGCTTCTTGAATCTCTTTCTGAATAGAATGCAGTCATTGACACATGCATGAATCTTCTCATACCCCATGTCAAAAGATTTCAAAAATTTCTTCACATCATAAAGTGATGTATGCAGCACATTTTCCTCAGGTAACATATTAGATCGTTGAAACTCTTATCAGACCACCCATTCTGAATCTTCAATCTAAATAATGAAACAATTCCAGAAAACTTGCTATGGTTTGCACAGCTTGGATACAATGGTGTTTCAGCATCAGCTAGCTTCGCCAAGAACTCGTTTTCTTTCTTCTCGTCTCCATCTGCCAACTTAGGTAAATCCCCATTACGAGCTAACTCCTCATCAAAACACTCAGCAGCTTTGTATAACCCAAAGATCTCATCATTCCAGTCATTTACTCTGCTTTCAGCTGCAACCTCTCAGTACAAGTCTCCATGTAGATACCAATCAGCATGCATCTTATAACCCTCATCCATTCCCCTAGTGATAAGATGATCAACGACTACAATTCCTGAGTGGCGTTATGGCAGTCAATGAAAGGACATATAATCATATTAGTCACTCCCAAAGCTGAAGCCACATCCCATACAAACTTTGAATCCCCTCTCTCATAAGCTGGACTCTTTGATTCACTACCAAAACAAAAAAAAAAAAATAAAAAGTTAAGTCTGTACACACCAAATGAAACCTAACATATACAATAAAATTCATTACCTTCTTAGATGCACTCATTCTTTGTCCACCATTCTGAGTTCGAACTTATATTTTAAACCCTTGATAACATAAACAAGTTTTCAAATTGTCCTCAGGTTCATAGAAAGTGAAACATAATTAGTTGCCACAAATACATAAACCGAAGCAAAAAATATCAGAGCAGAAAACACATTACTTGTAACTAGATATACTGACACGCTATTTCACTTCCAAAACAAAACCAAAGACTTAAAAGGACAATTTTTTTTACACAAACTGAATCCCTAAACTGTAAATCGAAATTGATAAACCTACAATCCTAGGATAATGTTGTTATGGATATGACTCGAAGCAAACATGCACGACTCAAAGAAACTAAGAAATCAAAACAACAAAACAAAACTGAAGACTTAAAAGAAGTTTTTATTAACACAAATCGAATCTATAAACTGTAAATCGAAATTGATAAATCTACAATGCTAGGATAATTTTGTTATGAATATGACTCGAATCAAACATACATGAATCAAAAAAAAACCAATAAATCAAAGCTCAAAACAACGCTTCAATTTGAGCTCAATTTTGATAGAGATGTCGTAATTTTGACATCCAATACCTTCAAGATGGAGAACCCGGATGTGAATCATAGAGATATGAGGAATGTGAGTGTGGCAGAATCAAAATTTTGAGAAGGAAAAGCAAATGGAGTTGATTTTTTGCTTAAGGTTAACTAGAGAAAGAGGGAAAGGTGAGAGAGAAGAGAGGGAAACCCCGATAAGAGAGAGGGAAAAGTGATAGAATTAGGGATTTTCACTAAGTGTGTCACGAAAAAGCTAATTTTAGTTTCCCGATTACTTAAAATATATCTTAACATTTATTTAATGATACTGCATTAAAATAAAATTTCTGACTAATCTAAGATAACAGTTCAGTAAAACGAGCTATGACAATGTGCTATCAATGACAATTTTTTTGGTAGTGTGAGAAATTAAGGCAGGTCATTCCAGAGGGATGGAAGTCTCATTATCTTCCTCCTAACGCAAATATTATGGAGCATATCTAAAGTTTCCGCAGAGCCTTAAGTGAGTGGAGGAGAC
This sequence comes from Eruca vesicaria subsp. sativa, assembly GCA_932364175.1. NCBI lineage: Eukaryota > Viridiplantae > Streptophyta > Magnoliopsida > Brassicales > Brassicaceae > Eruca > Eruca vesicaria. Next base: position 150,259 of record CAKOAT010194043.1, on the reverse strand, counting down.
ATATATATAGAAGATGTGAATATTTGAGGTATCAACAACAATCACTGAATCAATCAATGATGATATTACAGTCTCGGTCACTGAATGGGAAATGTTCCATGCACTAAGAACAAATCCAAGTTGACGAAATAAAAGTATGGTGATTAAGAAGGATATGAGTAAAGCGTATGACAAGATGAAATTGTCGTTCATCGAAGTATTTATGCGGAAAATGAGATTTTCGAAAAATTGGATCGACTGGATAATGCATTGTATAACTTCAGTTAAGTACAAGCTGCTTATGAATGGTCAAAAAATTAAGAATTGTCCAAGGAGAAATATTAGTCCAAAAAGAGTTCTACGTCAAGGAGATCCTTTGTCTTCCTTACGGAAGCGCTCATTAGCCTTCTTATGCATGCAGAGAATCAAATGAAGATAACAGGGATGCTTGTTACATACTTGTGTCCTTCGGATCCCACCTTCTCGTTGCTGATTATAGCAATTTATTCTGTAAGGCGGAACCTCCTGAATGTGAAGAAGTAAGGAAAGTAATCAGGAAATATGGGCAAGCATCAGGATAATATATCAACTTTGAGAAATCCTCTCTACTCTTTGGTAAGAGGATCAGTGCAAATGTTAGACAACAAATTAAAGATACACTTGGGATCCAAAAAGAAGGAGGAACGGGACATATTTTGGAATCCCATAAGATATTAGTGGCTGTAAATGCAAGCTTTTGTTTTTCTAAAGGATAAATTAATGCATAGAGTGAATGGATGGACAAAAAGATGGCTATCAAAAGGAGGGAAGAAAGTCTTAATTAAATCTATATTGCTAGCTCTTCCAATATATGTTATGTCTAGCTTCTTTCTACTACTGGAAATATGTGAAAATCGTTGACAAAAAAAAAAGAAAAAAAAAAGAAAGAAATATGTGAAGATCTCACAAGTGCCATTGCTTAATTATAATGGAACTCAAATCCACCAAAAAGAAGAATCAAGCGGGCAAAATGGGAAAAGATTTGTTTATCGAGAGAAAAGGGAGGTATTGGTTTTCGTATGATCCATGAGTTCAACCTTGGTTTACTAGCAAAACAACTTTGGAAAATAGTCCAGTACACTGACTCTTTAGTTGCTCGAGATTTTGAGAGGTAGATACTACAAAATGAGTTCATCTTTACAAATAAGTTCTGTAAGTAGTCCATCTTAAGTATGGACTAGTATTTTAGAGGTAAGTAAATTACTGCTATTTGGAATTAGACAGAAGGTTCATTCTGGATATGAGGTGAAGGTATGGGAAGACCCTTTGATTCTATCTACACCAGTTAGGCCGGCCTGATCTATTTCCCTTGTTATGCATCCGAATATGCGAGTCAATAACCTTATCAATGGAGAATAAAAAAATGGGATGTTGGATTACTATAGGATTATGTTTCCCTTGTTGATATTCCTCTCATAAAAAGTTTGGCCATAAGTTCAACTCATCACCGAGATACATTCTGCTAGAATTACACCAAGAATGGTTTGTATATGGTCAAATCGGGATACTGGGGAGTTTGAAAGTTGACGAAGACTAAGGAAGAGATGGTGGTCCTAGAGCCCAGTATAACAAACTCCAAATCTTTGCTTGGACAATAAAATCACCTCAGAAGATATGTCATCATATGTGGCAAATGATAACATGACATGTGGCTGTAACAAAACATCTAACACGTTGTAATATGAGATGTGACAACTACTGCCCAAGATGCAGGAAGCCAGAAGAAGCTGTTCTGCATGCAATATTTGAATGTCCTCTAGCCCTAAAAGTATGGTCCCTATCAACAACACCTTATAGTCCTAATATATTTCCCATACCAAGTATATATGCCAATATGGACTACGAAGAAGAATTGCATTGTTGAACCAGAACTCGACAGAGACCTTTATCCATGGATAATATGGTATATATGGAAGGCTCAAAGTGATAAATTATTTAAGGGGATAAATAGAGATCCTTTGGAGTTAGTCTGGTATGCGGAAAGTGAACGTCATACCTGGTTGAATGCAAATGAGATGGTATCTCCCATTCAACAGGAGCATAGTAGTGAGGAATCCCAAATCATAAGCTTGGATAATATATTTATGGTGGAGGGTTCACGGACTTCCACAACAAAATTCAGTAATTGTGGTTGGGTTTGGAAGGATGTCTTGAGAAAAATTGAACTTTTAGGACCCGAGACTTAAGAAAGCGAGAGACTACTTTACATTCAGAAGCGGAAGAAATGAGATGGGTAATTGAGAGCATGTTGAATCATTCGTCATGCCAGAGATTTGGGACAAATGTAAAGGATCTGATTGCGATGCTAAAAGAGCCTTAAGCTTGGCAAAATTTTACAACAGAAATGCAGACGATCAAGATGCTATAGATATGTTTTCAGACTTCAAGATATCATATATCTAAAAAGCACAAAGTGTAATTTTGGACTCTTTAGCTAAGATTGCGAGATCTTTTCATGGGGAACTATGTTACATTGGTTGTTCTATTCTGGTTTAATTATCTAGGACACCTCGCAATAGAACTTCGATATTAGAAAAAAACAGAAAAAAAAACTTTCATATTTAAAGTGGTTGCTGGTCAGCTAGTCATGTATCTTTTAATTTCTTTAATAAAATAATAGACGGTTGGATACTTTAAATGTATAAAAATATCCAACAATAAATATTAAAAATAGTAAAACCGATAAAAAAATACAAAACATCAAAATAAATAATGGTTCTCCACTCATATATTCTTCCAAACAAATTTTCATATTACTTTTAAAATCTTTATTAACGTTAATAATGGTGACAGTAGACGCGATCTCTGAAGTAGCTTATGACGTTGTTGTGATACGATTTCATATAAATCTTTATTAACGTTAATAATGGTTACACTAGACGCAATCTTTGAAGTAGCTTATGACGTTGTTGTGATACGATTTCATATGGTTGCTTCTATTCTATTTTTTATGTTCTCGTTGTTGTCATTAGTCTCTTTGTATCCTCTCTCATTGGAGTGTAAACATATTTAATATTAATGCAAGTGTTGTTTCTTCAAAGAAATATAATTTAGACTAGTATCATAATGTATAATTTTTATTTTGATATATAATTTAAACGTCTTTGATAAGAACTCTAAAACAGAACGCCGTCACAGTCTAAATAAGTTTTCTGGAACCGATTATCGATGCTTGACATAAAAGCTGAAAAAGGTGTCTAAGCTACATGAATCGTAAAAAATCTCTTTGTAGGGGGACCTTTGCTGGTAAAATAAGTGTTGAGATTTTCCCTTCAATGAGCTATAATTCATCTGCATCGTCGTCGTCCTCATCTTCTGAATCTGTGTCACTGAATTTAAAATGTAAAATATGGAACCATAACTCATTTCCAGAAGCTAAGATTGTAAGATTCTGTTATTCTCACGGATTAATGGTTTATATATCAAAAGATTCTAAACCATGAACTGATTCTAAACCATATACAGATATACTAAAGATTCCCCTTCAATATGGAAATGTGGAAGCTCTATAATTATTTTACAAACCTTGATTTGCTGCAGTGGTTACTTAAAGATTGACACAGAACCTTGCGAGCCTCTCCTACTTTTAAGGATCCATTCTTTATTACCTCAGCAAGCTGCAATCAATCCCTCATCAACATCTTCGAAATTTGGTGTAACTCTAGTCGTCACGTAAGAGAATGGTCAGCAGAAAGTTTACCTCATCTTCCGTTTCTTCCAACAATCTGTGTTAACCAATTACATAGATATTTTACAAGAGCTTGAAAAAATATTAAGCTGGAACAAGGATACTGCGGATGTTCTGGATTGTCTCACCTTCCGCAATAAGTTGAAATGTCATTTGCATGCGCTTTCGCTTCTTGTTTATCTATTTAGACACACAAACACGAAACCAACATTAATCCAAAACAAATCTCTAAAACCTACTAGTATCACTAGAGAAAAAGACTTTTCAGCCACAAATACTTATTCCAGAATCTTCCTCGATCAACAGTCCTTTTTCCTTTTAACTATTAACAAGAAGCACCTAAGCTTAATTTATTAAATAACATGATTGATGCAGCAGGAGAAGCTGCATATGTGATGAACAGATTGGAAATTTGAAAAGGAAATAGACATTACTTGTTAGATTGTCAAAACTTTCCACTTTCACCCATTCTCTATTTTTAGATTCCAACTGCAGAAATGTGGGAGTGAGAATCGAATTGATGAATACACATAGATCAAACGAGTAATGGGAATTAAACACAAACTTGGCTTACCTTTTGTAAAGTATAGTCCTGCATTCTATCACACAGACGGTCCAGCAAATCAACCACCCTCAGGTCGCTTATTCTATTTGAAAAATATGTATACAGGGACATATTAACAAATTTTTAAGAATATATAGTGCATAAATTGTTAGTATATTTGCCTTTCTTCATAGCTCCTAACTACTAACCCATGTTACATTTTGAAAGTCCAATCAAGCATTCATTTCTCTTGTCTCATGTGTCCAACGAAGTATTACAAAAAAAAATATCTAAGCGGACAAGGATGCTTGATTGAGGTACCTATAATCAATAACTTTTCCTTCCCGCTGGCCTTTAGAATTCAGTCGGTTTCTCAAATCAAGATGGTTTCGTGGTTTTTCCTGTTTAAAAGAAAACATCAAGCATTGAAACAGAAACAGGGAGGCTTCGAATACTATTGTAATTTTTTATTACCTTCAAAATCTGTAACTCCAATTCCGCCTGCACAGCATCGAGACCCATATTAGTGTGAGGGCAGTAAATCATAGACTAGGGAAATAAAACATCGAGCGAGCATACCGCGACGGCGTTGCAAGCAGCACATTTGTCATCGACGGAGACTCCAAAGGAGCAAATCGTAATAACAACTACGGTGAAGATCACCAGCTTCGCCATCCTTCGATTTCTTCTTTCGGATCTGTACCCAATTTAGATTATTTTTATATGTAAGAAAACACGTCATCTCTATGCTTTGAACCAATGATATCACGATTTGTAGCCACGTAACACACCCCTCTAGACTTGTTGCGAACGTTAATATTGATTTTTATCAAATTAATTATTTATTATAATCAATGATTATATTTATGATATTAAGTTATTTTTGATGAAACTCCTACTTAGCTGGTTGAATAGATCCTAATTATTACTTTTTTCAACATTAAGTAAAACGAGTTTTAGCAAGACGAATCGATTCTCCGAGAGTCTCTTCATCTATCAGTATTTTATTTATATGGAAAAAAATAACTTTTGGTCATTGCAGCTTTCGCTATTGAGTATCTATTAACTAATTATGTCCCGAGGAATATGGATCAGATTCACATCTTTGAAGTCTTTTTGTAATCTCCGGAACATAACAATATAATATTATGATGCAACTAATAGCTAGTCCATCAGATTCATAGTCATGAAAACTAGGTTCGAGTAATCCGTCTAGCAACAATTCTAGGTTTCTCATGCATTTCATGCATGAAGCTTCCCAAAATAAATCTTCCATCTCAACATATATTAAGAGGCTTCCTTCACATGCTCGTAATCCGAAATATTCAGTATTCATTAGATCCTTTAAACTCCACCTTAGACCACCAACACTGATATTATTGATCTATGAAGCATTAATTTCACGTATATATATTCAAGATATATAAGGGAACATTATCTCAATCTCTGTAGTAAGAGGACCCTCATGATCCTCATTGCTTACTCTTTTTAATTAGTTTTTTTTCAACATTTGCATCAAAGATCACAAGTTGGAGAATGACAATCGGAGATATACTTTTTCCATTAAAATGGATCATAATTTATACTTCTGTATTTATCTTCATTTATATTCAGTTTATAGAATACTAGGTAAAACGCGTGCTATGGGTGGGTAAGCATGTTATAACATTATAAGTAATTGAAAAGAATTTCAAATTCTATTAAACATTTGCTATTTTTAAGTATTTTGCGTTAAAACTTTAGCAAAGTTGTGAGAGGTAAAACTATTAAAAAGCAAGCATGTATTTAAAAAAATACAATTGTATTGTGAATAGTTTAATATATATAAATTCTCTCGAATATCTTTTATTCTTAAAGAACAACCTGTTTAGGAAAACACAAATTTATAAGTTTCAAGCTAATCGAATTAAATACAAAAAATACTTTTTTATTTAAAGTTGTATGATGATAGAGTTCATGTTTTACTGGAACAGATAAAAAAATAGTGATAATTTGAATTGAAACCCAAGTGGCTTGTTTTGTCATTTTTTTTCTTATTTTTAGGGTTTTTAAGGTTGTACCAAAAGTTAACAAAATACGATAAACTAAATTTTGTTTTTGTCACTGAGATTTTTCTAAACGTTTACATACAATATTACTTCTTATATTTCACAATAGTTTAAAATAAAAGCATTAATATTAAGAAAGTTGTTACTTTTTAGAACATAGTATTTAATTAATAAAATTTACTAATTATAAAAATAGATATTATTTGATTGGTCACATTATATGTAGTACATGTAAGTTACGTAGATGTGAGAAATCTACCTATCTTTTGAAACAAAAAAATTTCTTAACACTATTTACAATAAGAAACGGAGGGAGTAGTATGTAGTTTTAATGAAAATACATTATTTAATTTGTTGTTAATAAATACATAACTTAAGAAGGAACTATAGTTTTCAAAAAGAAATGAATGATTATTAATGAAATAGATCGAGCTATGAAACCCGCATTTGTTACTTTGTATTTGTAACTTTAAGAATTATTATTTTCAAGTAACAGAACTATAAGATTTATTACTCTAAGTAATCCAAAACCAATACTTGTTGATTTGTAGTATTTCTTTGAATTGGGTTATTTCTTTATCATGAATCTTAGGAGTTGTTTTGTTTTTTTTCGTGCAACTGAGTTGGCGGCGATCGAGGCCACAATACGATTTTTTTATTTAATTTTCAGTTGTTATTCACTTTGTTCATCATTATTTGATGCGAAAGACGTTTTTGTTAATCAAATGTATCTGAGGTATCTTCTTAAGAAACCTCGATGAAAATAATTAACGCTAAATGTAGAGATTTCTCAGATATTTTTGATTAACAAAATGCTATATATAATATTTTTTAGGGACACATATTATAGTAAATATGAATAAAAAGTGGGATTCATTGAATGACACCATAAAAATTCTTAATTAAAGATGAACTGACAAACAAACGATGTCAAAAAATTAACCAAGAACACATGTCATATTGAGAAGAAATGAATTAGTGATATGAGACATTCTCATATGAGAGAAAAACCTACTTTATGTAATAAAATAATATTGAAATAATAAACATAAAATTGCTATACACGAGAAACTACATAAGGATTACTTAATTCTTTTTTTTTTCCAAGTCGATAAATATTTTTTTCTCATCTTTTTTTCTTTCTTAGACCATAGAGAGCCATCTAATTTTTTGTTCTCGTTTTCATGTAACTGACTATAAGGTTTTGACACATGCTCTCTTTCTTTTTTTGATCAAACACATGCTTTCAAAACACATGGTACGTTTTTAAGCAAATACGAAACATCCCACTTCCAACTTAAAGTAAAGAAGCCGAATCTTATTATTTGCTTTGCTTTGAGAAGATAAGAAAGAAGATATGATAAGAAAGAAGAAGTAAAACCCTAGCCGCTTAGGAGAAGTGGTGACGAAGAAGGCGATTTCAGAGTCCGAGAGCTGCTGACGGAGACCTTCCCTTCCGGCATCATCATCACGAATATATCCCTCTGTTCTCCGGTCTTTCCCCCTCTGGAACAGACGGCAGCGGTTGCGTCTTTGACAAGCTTTGAAACATGAGCTTTGTCGGTTTCATTGCGTGGAGAGTGGACGTTGCAGAAATCTGCTTTTTCCGTGTTAATCGTGTCTGCCTAGTTCTGACTTGTTGGGATCTGTCACAAAAACGATCTTTGTCGGTTTGACTGAGTGGATCACTGTTTTTTGTGTGGATCACTGAGGCGATCACTGGATCTTTGTCCTCTGGTGGTGTGGATCCTGGATCTGTTCGTCTATCTTCAAGCTCTTATTTACGTAACACTTTGGTTTTCCAATCCTTGTCGAAATCATTTGGCAAGAATGAGACATCAGCCTTCGCATTACCCTGACATATTCGATCTCTAATCATTCGGAAGGATCATCACTCCGATCATTGTCGGACTCATCGGTAACTCTGGTTTGTAATCATGGAGTTTTCGTACCGATCGACCTCTGTTCATCGAACAGATCGTAAAGGAAAGGGATTTGCTATCGACGATGATGATGAACCCATCAGATTGACTGAACAGGATAACACTACAAGAAAACGTTGTCATAGCGACTAAGTATTACGACTACAGATGTGTAGTCGTAATTTTAAATCGCATTTACGACTACATTACGTCTAAAAAAGCATTAGTCGTAACTCAGAGGTTAAATTGCTACCAATAATAATAGACGTAAATTAGTCGTAACATAACGACCAATATACGACTACATGTCCGTGTGAACGTACTCTGGTCGTTAAATTACGACTAGTGTACGACTACACGTGTTTAGGATTTCAGTCAAGGCTTTAATGGTAGGTTGAAGCTAATTGGTCGTAATGTACGACTCGATTACGACTAAATGATGGTACGAGATGCTAATNTTAATGGTAGGTTGAAGCTAATTGGTCGTAATGTACGACTCGATTACGACTAAATGATGGTACGAGATGCTAATTAGTCGTAAAAGTTCGAAGCTAAGTAGTCGTAATGTCCCCTATAAAAGAACCATCGTTTTCTCCCAAAAGATAAACAAAAATTTTAAAATATTTTAGATATAGTGTTGAAAGATTTGAAAAAGAAGAGAGAAAGGTACTCGGATCAAAACTCCGAAGAGATCAATGCGAGACGAACGTTGAAACGTTGGTTTCGCATAGAATCCATGGAATTATGATTCTAGTATCTTTCTTCTCTTCTTTTCCAAATATTTCTAAACTAATATTTTGAAATATATTAATAAAGAGAGTTGATAATTGAGTCGAAGAGTTTAAAAATTTAAGAAAAAGAGAGAAAAAAGACATTGGGATCAAAACTCCAAAAAGATTAATGCGGGACTAACATTGAAATGTTGGTTTCACTTAGAATCTATGGACTTGTGATTCCACTGTCTTTCTTCTCTCTTTTTTTAAAATCTATTACAAATGTAGTCCTTAATTGGTCGTAAAGGCCATTTGTCACTCATTGGTTGTAAATTTACGACTAATATACATCTAATATATTTTACCACCAATTAACTACTATTTGGTTGTAAATTGGTCGTAAAATTGCCACTCATTGGTTGTAAATTTACGACTAATATACATCTAATATATTTTACAACCAATGAACTACTATTTGGTTGTAAATTGGTCGTAAAAGTGCTACCAGATTACAATTAATTCTTTTGCATCCATTTTGCATCTGTTTAACTACTAAGTTAACTACCTACCAATATTGAAATTTCTCTATAAATATGATCTTCTTCCTCATTCTTAAAACATGAAAAAAAAACAGAAAACTTTTTTAAAAAATGTCAAGAAATATTTATGAGATCCGGAGTTGGATGTATGCACATAAAGATTCAAGAGGAATAGTAACTGATGAATTTCTCAATGGAGCAGAGATGTTCATGAACCAGGCCGGACAAACGTCTCTCACACAGGAAACGGGTAAAATGTTCTGTCCTTGTCGTAAATGCAACAATACGAAGTTTGCTGCTAGTGAAACGGTTTGGAAACATATAGTAAATAGAGGATTTACTCCACATTACTATATCTGGTATAACCACGGAGAAGGTGATAATACGAATGAAGCTAGTAGTAGTAATCAGGTTGAAATAGTTCATAACAGAGAGGAACCACATTTGCTTTCTGAAAGTTACCTTCAAGAGGATCATCATATGGTAGATCATGATAGGATGCATGATATGGTCACAGATGCATTTCGTGAAACAACATCTATTATAGAGGAGGTAGAAAATGTAGAGGGGCCTAACTTGGATGCAAAAAGGTTTTACGAAATGCTAGCAGCAGCTAATGAGCCAATTTATGAAGGTTGTAGAGAAGGTCTTTCTAAATTATCATTGGCTGCTAGGATGATGAATATCAAAACTGATCATAACTTACCTGAAGTTTGTATGGATGCATGGGCTGAGTTGTATAAAGAGTATTTGCCTGAAGATAATTTGTCTGCTGAATCTTATTATGAGATTCAGAAACTTGTTCATAGTCTTGGCTTGCCTTCAGAGATGATAGATGTCTGTATAGACAACCGATGATCTTCTGGGGAGATGATGTCGAATTGTTAGAGTGTAAATTTTGCAAGAATCCGCGATATAAACCGCAAGGACGTGGACGGAATAGGGTTCCGTACCAGCGGATGTGGTACTTATCCATTAAGGATAGACTGAAGAGATTATATCAATCTGAGAAGACGGCATCATCAATGAGATGGCATGCGGAACATACCCAGAAAGAAGGCGAGATTAATCATCCCTCTGATGCAAAAGCGTGGAAACACTTGAATTCGGTGTACCCTGATTTTGCAAGGAACCCCCGGAACGTTTATCTTGTACTCTGTACAGATGGCTTTAGTCCATTTGGAATGTCTGGAAGACAATACTCGCTTTGGCCAGTCTTCTTGACACCGTACAACCTTCCTCCAGAGATGTGTAATGCAAAGGAATTGCTTTTCATGAGTATATTGATACCTGGATCAAAGCATCCAAAGAGGTCACTGGATGTTTTTTTACAGCCTTTGATTAAAGAGTTGAAGGAATTATGGTCAACAGGCGTGCAAACATATGATTGTTCAACAAAAATAAACTTCACAATGCGAGTAGTTCTTTTGTGGACCATTAGTGACCTTCCTGCATACGGGATGTTGTCAGGTTGGACGACGCATGGTAGACTATCTTGTCCTTATTGTATGGGAAGCACATACGCATTTCAGCTGAAGAATGGTAGGAAAACTTCCTGGTTTGATTGTCATCGAAGATTTCTTCCCATTAATCATTCGTACCGAAGGAATAAGAAATTGTTTCGGTCAAAGAGGGTTGTAAGGGACACCGCTCCACCCTATTTAACTGGATAAGAAATCGAGAAAGATATTGATTACTATGGAGCACTAGACACAGTTAGCAGAGGGGGTAATTGGCACACTCCTGCAAATATGCCCGACGGTTATGGGACACAACATAATTGGCACAAAAAGAGTATATTTTGGGAACTTCCATATTGGAAAGATCTACTCCTGCGAGACAATATTGATGTGATGCATATAGAGAAGAATTTCTTTGACAACATCATCAATACTTTGTTGAACATCCCTGGGAAGACAAAAGATAACAAGAACTCAAGGTTGGATTTGCCTGGATTATGTTCTAGGGTTGAGCTGCATATTCAAAACGATGGGAAAATTCCGGTTCCCATTTTCCGATTGTCATCACCAGCAAAAGCATCGTTGTTCAAGTGGGTGGCATCTGATGTGAAGTTTTCAGATGGATATGTTTCAAATCTATCAAAATGTGTGGATCAGCAAGGACAAAAGTTTGCAGGGATGAAGAGTCATGACTGTCATGTGTTTATGCAACGACTTTTACCATTTGCATTTGCAGAGTTACTTCCAAAAGATGTTCACGAAGCACTTGCAGGTAACANATGTGAAGTTTTCAGATGGATATGTTTCAAATCTATCAAAATGTGTGGATCAGCAAGGACAAAAGTTTGCAGGGATGAAGAGTCATGACTGTCATGTGTTTATGCAACGACTTTTACCATTTGCATTTGCAGAGTTACTTCCAAAAGATGTTCACGAAGCACTTGCAGGTAACAAATTAATTAAATACTATATATTAAAATTTCTTATATATGTTGTCTTGTACATAAATTATAATTATTCGTAGGCATTGGAGCTTTTTTTCAGAGATCTTAGCGCACGCACCTTAACTGTAGATGTAATCAAACAACTTGATGAGAATATCCCGATCTTGATGTGCAATTTGGAAAAAATATTCCTCCGACTTTTTTTGACGTCATGGAACATCTTGTTATCCACCTTCCGTATGAGGCACTGCTTCGTGGACCTGTTCATAATAGATGGATGTATCCATAGGAGCGAGCCATGAAATATCTAAAAGGGAAAGCAAAAAATCATGCAAGAGTGGAAGGTTCAATAGTTGGTGGAAGTTTGAATGCGGAAACATCTCATTTCACTTCATACTACTTTGGATCACAAGCGCGGACTCGGAAAAGATCAACGAGCAGGTATGATGATGGTGGTGTTGTGCCGACATATATTGTTGAAGACGTTCCAGACATATTCTGTCAGGTTGGACGTCTAGGTGGAAGGTTGAGAGAAGTTTGGTGGTCGAGTTCTGAAGACGCCCACAGTGTGCACACATATATCCTCCTTAACTGCGAGGAGCTTGAGTATTTTGAAAAGTAAGTAGTATTCTTTAATTTATATGCCGTGATGTTTTAATTACCACACATATAGTACTACAATATCTAATATCATGAATTTATTTTAAAACAGTGATTTCGTTGCCCAAGTCAAAGATGCTATTCCAGGGATATCAACCAATGATATCAACAAAAGGAAAGATCAACACTTTGTGAAGTGGTTAAAAACGCAGGTGGATATATGTATATATATATATATACATATATATATATACATATATTTAATTTCAGATGGATATGTTTCAATTCTATCGATATATACTGCAGGTCGATTATGATGATCCATTTTATCCTCAGTGGTTACACGAATTGATAGAAGGTCCGGTCGCGAAGGTCACCACGGCACCTATGTATTTCACACGTGGATACACTTTCCACACTTACGAATATGGAAACCGGAGAGCAACAATGAACTATGGAGTATGTGTGAAAGGCGAAACAGATTTTACGGAATCATACAAGAGATCATCGAAGTGGAATTCCCCGGCATGAAGCTCAAATGCGTACTCTTCAAATGTGAATGGTTTGACCCCACTGTCAATAAAGGTGTTCGGTATAGTAAGTTTGGTGTTGTTGACGTAAATGCCACACGGAGGTACAACAAATTTGAGCCATACATATTGGCTTCTCAGGCAGACCAAGTATGTTTTATACCTTACCCAAGGATCAGACAATCTGGAAGTTCCTGGTTAGCCGCTATAAAAGTTACACCTCGGGGCCGAGTATTGAACGATGACCAACCGCCTTTACAAGAAGATGTCGTAAATGAAGTAGAAGTACCTGAGCAACGTATTGATGATATCTTACTTGTTGATCCGCATAATCCGATATATGAAGAACTTCCAGACGATGCGATTTTGGACGAAGCCAACGAAGATGAATTTGAAGAAAATGATGAGCTGGAAAATGTTTCCGATGACGAGTGATGATTAAGTGTGTTTGATTATGTACTCTACTGTCAGTTGTATTTGATTCCGTTATGAAATACATTATGTTTGCATTATATTATGATCCGAATAATATTCTGATATCTTAATTCTGTTTGCATTATGAAATTTTTTGGAGTTTCGAGATTTGATATACGTGTTTGCGGTTTGTGGTAATTGGGGTTTAGGGGTTGGAGGTTTGTGGTTTGGGGTTTAGGTTTTACGTTTGTGGTTTGTGGTTTAAGGTTTAGGTTTTATGTTTATGGTTTAGGGTTTGGGGTTTAGACGACTACATTACGACTGATAAGTAGTTGGAGCCTAAGTAGTCGTAATATTACGACTACATTACAACATTTAGTGGTAACGTAGTCGTAATAGTTCGACCCTAATTGGTCGTAATATGCGGATAGACCCTAATTGGTCGTAGTGTAGTCGTAATTTGTCGTCGTAATGTAGTCGTTATATGCCTTCGTCGTCCATTAGTCGTAATATTACGACTCCTTTATGACTATTGGTCGTAAATTAGTCGTAATATTATGACCAATTTACGACCAAGCTCAAAACTATATATATATATAGGGACCTCGCGGAAGCATTTCAGTTGCTCATTCACTTCTCTCTAACAACTACTCAACATCTCTCTAGGTAATTTTTTTTTAGGTGGTTAGTTAGGTAATTAGTTTAGGTTTGTAATTAGTTTAGGTTTGGAATTAGTTTATGATTGGAATTTGATTTATTTGAATTGTTTAATTTAACTGGTTTATGTTTATTATAATTTTCAGATATTTACATTTCGCTATGTCTGGAAGAAAGAGAATCCGGAACCTCGCGGCTAAAAACTCCTACGCGAGTATTTTTCTCGGTCAGTCATCTACCTCGGCCGGCACATCATCCGGCGGCACCTCATCCGGCCCTGACCCAGTTCCGGAGACCCAACCGGCACATACTACTCAGGAGCAGTATGTCCCTCTGTATTATCCACGCATTGAGGATGATACGGATTTCTTCACTTATGTGCCGGAACCTGAGTATATCCCTCCGCCTTCCCATAACCCGTCACAAAATCCTTATCCGGCTCCTGATCAGAACCCGCAACATGCCCCAAACCCGCAACAAAATCCTTATCCGGCTCCCCAGAACCCGCAACATGCCCAGAACCCACAACAAAATCCTGATCCGGCTCCCGGTGTTCATTCAGATTTGATGGTGCCGCCGAATGCACCATATGCGAGATATACGGTGGAAGATATTCTCGGGATGCCGGGCCGAGAAGGTTTACGAATAGTCGATCCGGATCGACGCCCCGGCACGTTTTGGTAACTTTTTTAAATTATTTAATTAAAGTTAAATTTTTTAAATTTATTTAATATTAATATAAATATATACATTCTTTCATATTTTGTAGGTTTTTGACGGACAATGTTTTAGGACAGAGCGTTGGGGATATCATTCGGGCAAATTTTCGGCATGCCCACCCCAACTGGACTCTTACACCGGACTACGTTCGCATTACGTGATTCAAGTGTTTCGCGGTTAGTTTCTAAATTTTAAAAAAAAATTTAATTCATGCATTGATAGTATATATAAATTAAAGTACTAATTATGTTTTTAAATTTTTCATAAATTTTTTGTAGCAAAAATGGAATTGGTCCATTGGTGTCAACGAGGAGGTCAAATCTGGGTTCTACAAAAAGGCGATGCAGCGCCTCAAGAACATTGTTGGAGATTGGAAGGACGACTGGAGGCTAAGACAGGATGACGCAAAACCAACCTACCTCAGCAATGACGTTTGGGTTGGTTTGGTGGCGTT